>KV751333.1:3771999-3801633 GCA_001698575.1 Mola mola
TTAAAATCCTTGTCCTCACCTACAAAGCAATTCTTGGTCAGTCACCATCTTATCTTGAACAGCTCATAGTACCCTATCGCTCATCCAGAACCTTACGCTCCCAGGATGTAGGGTTATTGGTGATCCCAAGAATTTCCAAAAGTAGAATGGGAGGCAGAGCTTTCAGCTATCAAGCTCCTCTCCTGTGGAACTATCTTCCAGTCTTGGTACGGGAGGCAGACAGACTCTCTGATTTTAAGAGTAGGCTTAAAACTTTCCTTTGTGATAAAGCTTATAGTTAGGGGCTGGCCTATCTAGCCCTTTGGTTATGCTGCTATAAGCTTAGATTGCTGGGGGAACACTCCATGATGCACTGAGCTCTCTTCTCTCCCCCCTCTGACTCAGACTCCTTCTCTGCTCCTCTAAATGTCCATATCCTTACGCTAACTTTACTTCTTCCCCGGAGTAGTTGCGCTTTATCATCCTGCAGGTCTTTCTAGGTCACGGTGGGAGGTGCTGCTGTGGTCCTGCCTGATGCCTCCTGGCCACATTAGGAGATCCTGTGACTTGGATCCTAGGCTGGATTTCCAAGTGCAAATCGGGACCCACAGATCACAATGGCTTCTGGATCAATAGACTACACCTGCTTCTGGATCACTAAACCTTACATATCGCTGGATTTACATATTCTACATACTCTTGAACTCAGTGACTACATCAGCAACACTCAGATCTTGCTACATGGAGTACAATGACTCCTGGACCAACAGAGTACACCTGCGTCTGGATCACTAGACTTCCCATAAATCCGGATTTATAGAATCCACAGACTCTGAGACTCATGGATGTTTTATACATTCTAAGTAAACTGTTATTATCATGTTGTTGTGTTCTGTACAAGTGACATCTATTGAATGTCTGTCTGTCCTCTGTGGTTCTTCCTGAGGTTTCTTATTTTCCATGTTTAGGTTTTTTTTTAAGTTTTTCCTTACCCAGTTTGAGGGTCTAAGGGCAGAAGATGTCACATCTTGGGCTATACAAATAAAATTTGATTTGATTTTATTTTATTTGATATTGCACAATCCCTTTAAAAGGGCTTTGGTGTTCATTGCCAATGTGATCATTTCTTTATTTTCCCCGTTTTCCCAAATTTATGACTGCAGACTGTAGAACAACACATCACATTCTCAGATTTCCAGTTTGTCCTTTTGTAGCCCGTAAATAAAAACCAGATAAAGTATTTAAATTTTTTTTTTTTTTTTTTTTTTTTAAGATTTGATGGTTTTTATTGAAGTTGTCTGGTGATTTTACTGTTTTAAGGCCCCTGGAAATGAATGCAATATCACAAAAAGGTAGCATCTCTGAGAGAAGTGCTGTAAAGTTCATACCCTAGTGTGGGATCTGGAATCTTCCTGTCAGTGCACATAATGAAATTATGATGGTGCCATCTATTAATTTTGCCACATGCAATCCTAATACCCTTATGAGATAAACGTTTTGTGTTTATCAAGTCAGACTAGGCAGAAACAATAACAAACAAGGCAAGAGAGGCAATCTAAAAAAAAAGCAAAACAGCTGAAACAAATTTAGCAGTATAAACAGTATACTGTATATGAAACCGTTTTCCATGAAACCATGTCCAAAATGCATTTCGGGGGTTTCATTCTCACAACACTGAATTTCTTTGAGTATTGTGTGGTGTTACTATACATTTAAAGTCTCATACAAGACACTCTATGCAAAAAAAAAATCACTAGGATTAAGAATGACCTCTTAAGGTTATTGCATAATGATTTTTGGAAAGCATAATTTAATACAGGTCCCAACAAGCATGCTAAGTGCCACAAATTCAAATTAGATTCTTTAGTGGCATTGCACAAAAAAGAAATATGTCAAAATTCAGGTGCACCTAAGGTCTGGGCTCAAACAGAAAAATAGATAATTAATAACTGAATCAGAGGTCACTAAGAGGCGGGCTGCAGCCTGGTTCGGGACCCAGACACTGTCCTGTCCAGACAGGATAGTGTCATAATTTGATGGAGAGTTTGTTATAATCAGCAATTGTTTTTTTGTTGTTTTTTTCCTAGCCTTTACTATATTGGTTTAGCAGAACAAAAAACTCACAGACTAATTGCACGCAGTGTAAATAATGTCACATGAAGCCTTTTAGCATATTCAATCTGTGAATTCTGAAGTGTGTTGCAACTGGAGTGAATGAGTTACACATAAGCGAGAGATGGAAGGAGGAAGAACAGACAGTGAAAAGTAAGTCAGAGAAACACTAGACAGACACAAAGTAGGGATGATATGGTTTCATAACTGTAAAAATTGTAAAAATGACAATAACTATGTGCTTGTGCATCACCTAGTCACATTTTGTGTGTGTGGCTGACTTGTTAGGGTTCCATATTAAACATGGTGCAACATCTTCGGGATAATCATCGATTTGTAAATCCCAAAATCAATGTAAAAAAATTCAATTAGCTAATGTGGCTGGAACAAAATCTCTATCGGAGCAGTTCACAATAAGAGGAGAAATCGTTGTGAATTTCTGGTTTCTGATCAGAGAACAGACAGACATATTCCCAACCCCCACATTTGTCTTTCAATCCACATTAACCATTAAAAATCATTTTCAATTAGCCAGACATCACTCTATAAAACTAACTGGATAGAGTTGATAATGATAACAAATATTTAATTCATTAACAATATTAGATATCTTCTAAAATGACACTGTATTTTTATTTTAGTTGAACAGGCAGCTACAGTGAATGTTAAAAAGTATGTGTTTAAAAAGTTAAATATAAAAGGCTAGGCTTATCTGTTTTATTTGCAGCACTAAAATAAATGTTGTGTGAAAAATGCAGTAAAACATTTCATTTAAAACAAACAAACAAACAAACAAAAAAAACATTGATTGTTGTGTCTTTATCCTACTACTAATCCTGATAACCGTGAACCTGTTCCATACCTTTACATGAGGAGTTTTTTTATTTTTCTATCTGGACCTCTCTGCGATTTAAATGAATACCCCTGAAATAAATGCTTCCATTCATCTACTCCTAATCAATCGAACACTTCATACACACATTACCAATGTATGCAGCTAGAATAGTATATAAATGTAGTGATGTAGTAGTGATGAGTAGCCTTCTCAGGGCCAGCATCTGAGAACTCACCTTCACAGTGGTGTTGCTGAATGCAGCCTTGGGTCTTGCTCCTTCCCAAATAAAGCTTGAGTATAAAAGGCACAACATGGCTGCTGCTCTTCCTTTCCCTTGACACCTATCTGACTGAAGGTACTGGTGCGTGTGTGTGCGTGTGTGTGCGTGTGTGTGTGCGTGCGTGCGTGGGTGGGTGTGTGCGTGCGTGGGTGGGTGGGTGTGTGTGTGTGTGTGTGTGTGTGTGGGTGCGTGTGTGTGTGTGTGTGTGTGTGTGTGTGTGTGTGTGTGTGTGTGTGTATGGGTGTGTGTGTGTGTGTGTGGTTGGGTGGCATTGCAATTATCCACATTTTACTAGTTTGAAATCATGCAATGCTACTTTTGGGTTTGCGAATGATATAGTTTCGTAGCTTGGACCCACATGGTGTGTTGGAGCCCAAACTTGTCCTGATTTTACCATCCCTGCTCAAGTTCAAGGTATTGCGTAGGGTCATCCTAAGAAATTTAAGCAGCTGTATGGTTCTATAGGTGTAGGTGAACCTCTTGTTTGGCCCTTGTAGTTGCATTTTATTTATTTCTGCTCTTTGGTTCTACTCTTTAGATTTGGCTTAAGTTTTGACCTGAGTGTCCTTGACCCCTTTTCCTCGTTTAGTCTGTTTTTAGGTTGTTCTAATATTGTGGTTTGCTGAGATCAACAAACTGGGGTAGTTGTTTTGTTGTTGTTTGCGTTAAGTTAGTTTTGTTTTTCAGTGCAGCACAGTGCCACATTTGTGAGGTAAGGCACCTATGGTGAGGTCATTCCACTTGATGCATGTGAGTAAGCGCACTGGGACACACGTCTGTTTGTTGTGAGATTTGTTGTGTTGCACTTGAGATAAGTACTGGTGGCACTCCTGGGCAACCCACAATGTAGTCTGCCTCTACCAGCGGCCTCTGCTCACATCATTTTCTTTTTCTGTAGTTGGACTAGCAGCTTTTAAGAGTTATCATTGCACATTTAAAAATTTGCAGTAGGCTTTTTGTAAATTGTAATGAAAGACTTTTCTTGAAGTTTGTTTTTTTGACTGGTTTATTTTTCTCCTCAGCCACTCCAGTCCGTGCAGATATTCTGTTATTTTAATAAGGTATTCGATTTCTTTGGTTAAAGATACGCTGTCCCTCCTTTAGTAACATTACTGTGTGCCTTATTTGCTTCATTAGCATATCATGTTCCCTGGGGAAAAGCACCCAGGGTGGCATTGTTAGGCTGTTTTATGATGAACTGTGCAGTCTTCATAATTCTCCGCAGGAATTTTTTGTCTGCTGCAGAGCTGCTTCCATACCATACCAAGATGCCATGTGTGAGGAGATTCTCAATGGAACTGTGGCTGAACACCAGGAGTTGTCTCGAAAAGTTTACCTTCCTCTGACTCACCATTGCTGGGGTCTGTTAATTCAAGTAACAGGTGATAATGTAAGTTTGCACAGGCTGTTTGGTTATGTTCCATTAGTGCAACATTTAGCATAACATATTGTTGCAGATTTTGTTTGATCACTAAAAGAGTTACATCATTTTTCATTGAAATGATCTTGGCTCGACTGGCTTCAAATGTATACAGAAAGTTGTGCAGCTTTTCAGGAAAATCCTATGTTGGCGTCAACATTTGGTTTAAAGAACACATGTGATAACTATGCTGTTGATATAACGCACAATTTTACTTGAAGGTGTTTTACAGCACAAAACGGTACCTGCTCGCTCTCTGTGGGGGGAAGGGCGAATTTATTGACGTGACCCCAGAGAACTAAACATGTCAGAACGACCTAAACTGTCCAGAGCACAGGGAAGAAAAAAAAAAGAAAAGAAGAGGAGGAAAAACGGGAGAAAGAAAGAGGTAAAGATACAGTAATGAAATGAAGCACCAGTTGTACTGCGTCAGTTATTTAGCACAGTTTACTGTTAAGTTGATAACTTGCTTCTGAGCGATCAGTAATCAGTAAATAACCAGTTTTATATTTCTGTAGCTGGGCGGCATGGAGGGGTCTTAACTGTTATGGATCATTTGTAGAGATTAAACCTACTCAGTACGTGTCTACATTGGCCTAATCTATGATTTTATCATTTGTTGTATTTACATCTGGCTAGCTAACGTTTTTCCTGCTTTTAATAGTCAAACAAAATGCTATTCCCTTTTCACCCCTTTATATGTCAGATTTGTAACCCTAGTTGTTGGTTGTGTTACAGTTCAAATTGTCTAAAGCATGTTAATTGTTTTAAACTTTACATCAGTGTTAAAGTACACATTATTATTAATACTCCATAATTTAGCATTCCCACATGCCATATTAAGCTGCAGTTTACTGCTTCTTTGCATCTGCTAATCAACATTTCACTGTAATGACAATAAAGTTGTATCTAATCTAATATGCATATCAGAAAAAGAATACATTCTATATTATACATGCATAGTAGACAACATGTATCTATTAGGTTTTTCATTTTTTTTTTCTCATAATTTTTATATAATAGCTTTAACACTCCTCTATTTCGGAGTGTTTAGTAGGAAGCAACTGGACTTCTTATCTTGTTTGAAGACGTTTCGCCTCTCATCCGAAAGGCTTCTTCAGTTCTGAGGGTCAGTGCAGGAAACCCAAGTATTTAACCCAGAGTGGGTGGACACAATCACCAAAAATGAGGATGTGGTGAAAACACCCAGCCTGGGGGGGCGATCCTCTGGTTAGGCATCATTTGAGTCGTTAAGGGCACATGAGCCCAGGTGTGAATCACTCGAGAGTATTTGCCCCTCACCCCTGGTTTCATGTGACACCTTGGGATCACATGGCCCCAGGTATTGAATTAAAATTCAGAGGTCCAGATAAAAATAAATTAAAAAAAAAAGAATTCTAAAGCAAAGATCTGGTACAAGTTGTCAAAGTTTTCACGATTATTGTTGCCACAGAAGGATATTGGATCTTTTTTTTTTTTCAAATTACAAGTTTCAGTGCATTTTTCACACATTATTTTGGTCCTGCAAATAAAGCAGGTAAGCCTAGATTTTTATATGGAACTTTTCAACCATATACATTTTAATATTAACTGTATATCCCTTTTGAACAATTCAGTATCATTTTAGAAGAATTCTTATATAGCTGATGAACTAAAATATTTTTTTATCCTCATCACCTCTGTCCAGTTAGTGTAATATTTGGCTATTGGTTATGGCTATAAGTTTTGAGAGTGGACTTCTCTACCCAAATATGAGAAGTTATAAACTCCAACCAAGAAATAAAAGAAGCAATTGCTACTTTCCCCAATAAGCTAACATCAGCTTAGACTAGATTTAATTAAGTAGAAGATGTCATCTCTTCGCTAGCTAACAAAGATTCATCCCTTCAAAATAAAGTTGTGAGCTCGCTATAAAGGTAGATGATCTAGAAAATAAAGATCGTTTCAGACACATTTCAGCGCCCCCCATCATATAATGAGCTCACAGACTACCAGGTCAGCGGACTCTGAACGGATCGCCCAGTGTCATTATCATGAAGCTCCCTAACTAACAACACAAGGTGAATGTGATGAGAACTGCAACTCGGAGCCATCAAATTTTCCGTTCTCAAGCAGAAGTTGAGGAATTCACTTGATGTGTTCATCAAAAAACTAGTAGCCAGCCTTGTTGTTAGTGCAGTAAATACTGCACTGTATACTCTATGGTTCACTAAGAAACTTACCTTGACTATTTATCCCAGTGAGTGAGAACTCGGGTATTTTTTGTTTTGGTCCTTTATTCATTTATTTTATATTGCAAAGCATTTCAATTTTTAATACAATAACATTGGATACCATATACACATGCAAAATTTCTGGGTGACCATAAGTTATAATTACCAGAGTTGGCAAAAAGGTCTTGGGTATCAAATATAGGAAGCTTTTCTGCTCCTTCTAACTTTTGCTGCAGCCACCATACTGCTCTTCCTGAATGCAAATCCGTTGCCCCTTCACTTTCAGTGCCTCACGAAATGGATCTGTGTCTGCGGTGTCCATGACCGCGTGAGATCGAACTGTCAGGTTCAGACAGACAGACAGACTAGGACCCACAGAGCACACCAGAGACAGACTACTTTGTGTAGATCGGTGTTAAATACAGAACCTTTTCGGCGCATGGTATATCAGTCAGGGTGGGCTACGGTACAAAACCACAAGGCAGAAGGCTAGTCCAAAAAACAGGCGATTGTATACAGAAAAATACAGAAAAACAGGTGTGAGGCAAAGGTACCAAAAATTGCTAGACAGAAAGCAGTATACAAGGAAACAAACTGGGTCATACACTAGATTACTTGAGAGATGAATGCCAAAAACGATCTGACAAAGACACACTGGGAGAGTAGGGTCTAAATACACAGAAAGAGGAGACACAACAAGACGGCTGAAGACAATTGACAATCACACTGGAGGGAAACTTGATAAGAATAGGGGAATACATCCACAGTTACCAAAATAAAAGACAAAGAAGAAACAGAAAACGAAAACAAACTATCTGACTTGACAAACCCTGACACCATGCTACTGTTTGCCAGGTCGCAAACACACTACACACTACACACTACACACTACCGAAACAGCTGTCCCAAAACTTTACGAGACAGTAAGGAGCAAGCTTCATACATCTCTGTTTAACTGCACACTAGGTGGATACAGGGTCACCATCAACATTTACCCATTTACCCTTCAAAGTGCGGTGCTGCGAGCAAAGGAGTTTCGTAGACCGCATACTGGTACAGTAATAGCCAAAAAAATTGAGGAGATGCTGATAGTGGAACATCCCCATGTCCAATGTTCATATTATTTTGTGCAACATTACAGACATGAAAACAGCCATGGACAATATAAATATATAAACACACTGATATTGGATCAGTACTCTGTATTGGCCGATACCCAAAGCCCAGGTATCAGAATCGGTATCGGGACTAAAAAAATAGTATCAGAACATCTCTAATTTGTAGAATATGTTGGTTTAAATATAGATGACTATTTCCTTCTCAATACAACTGAGACATCTCCGTCAGTTACATGGAAGGCCTATAAAGCCTATATTCATGGTCAAATGATGAGCTATGCCAGAAATAAATTAAATAAACAATATATACAGATGTAAGAGCTTGAAGGAGATATAAAGGAGCTTGAAATGGAAATATCTACTAATAATAACAGTGAAAATCAACAAAAAGTAGCAATTTTAAAAGCAAAATATCATAAAATACCCAAAGACAAAGGTTTCAGGTACGAAATATAAAGCTGCAATACCAATGTTCTCTCAGTTTTCTCTAATCTGTCTTTTTTCACACCTGGTAAGAGGGATTTGGGTAAAATATTGGCTGATAAAGGTTTATGTAAGGTTGCAGTCTATTTGTCATTGTCTATTTGATCAAAGTACTCTTAGCAGTCGAGGGGAAAACACTGAGGAGAACACACGGGGCAAACAAGTTGAACCACTTTTTCAACAGGTTTGACTCCAGCCCCCTCTCTTCCACCAGCCCTCACACTCTATCCCTGACCCCCGTCACCCTCCCCCAACCCCCACATCCCCACACAAACCTCAGCTTCAGATACTTCACTGCCCCATCACAGCCAGCCCCCACCTCCACCTCCAGCCCCCAGAATGGACAACACATTACAGCCCGATAGGTGAGGAGAGAGTTGGAGAGGCTCCACCAGAGAAAAGCTGCTGGACCGGACTGCATCTGCCCTCGACTGCTGAGGGCGTGTTCCAGCCAGCTGAGCGGAGTGCTCCAGCACCTCTTCAACCTGAGCCTGCACCTCCAGAGAGTCCCAGTGCTATGGAAGACATCCTGCCTGTTCCCAGTGCCCAAGACGAGTCATCCGGATGCGCTGAACGACTACAGGCCCATAGCACTGACCTCCCACATTATGAAGGTCATGGAGAGGCTGCTCCTGGCACATCTCAGACCACTGGTGTGCCCATCACAGGCCCTGCTGCAGTTTGCCTACCAGCCCCATGTCGGTGTAGATGATGCGATCATCTGTCTGCTGCAGAAGACACATTCTGCACTGGACAGACCCAACACCACTGTCCGCATCACCTTCTTTGACTTAGCCTTCAACACCATGCAGCCCAAGCTGCTGAAGGCGAAGCTGGAGGACATGCGGGTGGATTCTCCTCTGATTACATGGATCATGTGTGTCTGAACGTCTGATCTGTAAAATCAGGGCCCCTCAGAGAACTGTGCTGTCCCCCTTCCTCTTCACCACCTACACTTCTGACTTTCAGTGCAGCACTGAGTCGTGTCATCTGCAGAAATTTTTAGATGACACGGCCATAGTCGGGTGTGTGGAGAATGGACGGGAAGATGAGTACAGGAACCTGGTGGACCGATTTGTGAGTCGTGTGGTGAGAACCACCTGCAGCTGAACATGAAGAAGACGAAGGGGATGGTGGAGGACTTCAGGAGGAACAGGCCCCCACCCTCTCCTGTCTGCATGAATGGGACAGATGTGGAAATTGTCCAGACCTAAAGGTACCTGGGAGTACACCTGAACAACAAGCTGGAGTGGTCCACAGACATGGAGGATGTGTACAAGAAGGGCCTGAGCCGGCTCTACTTCCTCAGGAGGCTCAGGTCCTTCAATGTATGCAACCGGATGCTCCTGAAGTTTTATCAGTCTGTTGTGGCGAGCGCCATTTTCTTTGCTGTGGTATGCTGGGGCACAGGCATCAAGGCAAAGGATGACAACAGACTGAATAAACTGATCAGGAAAGCAGGTTCTTTTGTCGGCTCTCGGTTAGCCACCTTGGACGAGGTGGTGGAGCAGAGGATGCTGACCAAACTTATGGCCATCATGGACAACACCTCCATGAAACTGTGAACATTCTGAGGAGCAGTTTCAGCAACAGAATGATCCAACCCTGCTGCTACAAGGAACAATACAGGATGTTGTTCCTCCCCAGTGCAATTAGACTTTTCAACACCTCTGTTATTAGACACTAGACATTTTACCTGTTAAAATTATTCACCTCCTCCTACCTGCACTGAACTCTGCACTCTCTGCACAAAGTCTGTATATACTGTTCGAATTCTACATTTACCAATACTGTGTATTGGCAGTTGTGGCAGTTTTGTACTTTTATTTTTATTTTATTTTATACATCTATACCTTTATAGTGTTACATGTCCACTTGTCCTGTACCAAAACAATCTTTTTGCTGTGACAAATTAATTTCCCTACGGGGATTAATAAAGTCATCTCTATCTATATATCTATCTTATGTCTCTTGACAATTTGAGACGAAAATACTATGTTCCACCAAAGCCTTCTTTAAATATCTGCAAATATCTAAGATGCAAAAATCATTATCTTACACCTGCTCCTACTTTTGTGGAAGAAATAGCAATAAAATCACCACTCCAAAAGGAGACTGATTTCTTGTTTTTATGGAATAATCTTACATGGTTCCTAAGCTTGCTTAAATAATAAAAGATTGGCATGGTGCGAAGATCTGAACTGTAATTTCAAAAGATGATACTGAATTTAAATGGTTAACAAAGATATATATTATACACATATTGTTAAACAAATTTGAATCCAATATTCCAGATGTGTATGTTGAATGTGGAACAAAGGGTACACTATTTCGTTGCCTATGGGACTACCAATTATCCAGGCTTTCTGGTTGAAATTCTTAAATATTCCTTCATGTGTAACCGGTGTGAAGCTATCATTATGTCCAAAAACATGTATCCTCTCAATCTTTTCTGCAAATTGCAAACTAAGCAAGGCAGACAAAAAAAATGACTGTATTGCTTATTACAAGCAATAAACACTATAGTCAAATCCTGAAGTTCTACAACAAAACTTGTTAATTTGCTTTTGTATATATAAAGTTATTGAATTGGAATTAATGATGCTGCCTAGTTGTGTAACTATGTCCTGCACCTTACTTGTATGTATAAAAAATAGCCTACCTTTCAGCAAAGTGGAAGTTTGGTCGAATCTGTTTTCTCTACTCAGACAGTGGCCAAGAGCTAGGGAGTTTAAGGGATTACTGTATTGTGTCATTGATAATGGACACATGAGTGAGCGTGAGCAGCTTGTTTTGCCTGGATGTAAGAAGCTGCATTGGAGATTGTGCAATATTTCCTGTGGCACCAGGGAGTAGAGTATATGTACAGTGCTGTGAAAAATGATTTGACCCTTCCTGATTTCAAATTTTTTTGGTTATTTGTCACACTTAAATGTCTCAGATCATCAAACAAATTTTAAAGTAAGTACTAAATGCAGTTTTTAAATTATGATTTAATTTATTAAGGGAAAAAAGGTTAAGAGTCTGACCTCTTTCAGGGTTGGGCTCGATTGAAAATGTTCAGAGCCACCTCACAGAGCTGATCTTCACAGTTGTCAAGCAGCCTGGAACTGAAGCTGTCAGGTCCTGTAGCCTTCTTCAGCCTGCTCTTTTTAAGCTCCTTTTCTCATCTGGTCGACAGGTATGAAAAGATTGTGGGCGTGGGAATGTAGTGATGTGGTGAGAAGAGGGTGTAGTTCATAGAAGGTCTGGTCATTATGGCATATAAATAATATTTTTGAAATATTTTTGAGATAAATCACGATAAACACATGTGCAATTGAACATATATATGCATAATATGACACCAGTGTGATGATTCCACTAGTTCCTGCAACATTTGTCTGCATTATTTACTTTATAATTTACATTATTATTTATGCATTACAGGTTTCTATCATTTTTTTGTTTTTTATTTTTCATTTTTTTGCATGCAAAAGGGAGGAAAATACAATCAAGTTTAATCCAAAATAGAATTTAAAATCCTTGGCCTCACGTACAAAGCTATTCATGGTCAGGCACTGTCATATCTTAAAGAGCTTATAGTACCCTATAACCCACCCAGAACCTTATGTGTTCAAGGTTGCAGGGTTACTGGTGGTCCCTAGAATCTCCAAAAGAAGGAAGGTAGAGCTTTCAGTTATCAAGCTCCTCTCCTGTGGAACCATCTCCCAGTCTTGTTACGGGAGGCCCTACCACTCCAATCTGGTCCCTATTTATGCTGCTACAGGCTTAGGTTGCTGGGGGACACTCCATGATACACTGAGCTCCTCTCTCCTGTTTCCCCTTTGCCTCTATTTCTGCTACTCCTCCAAATGCCCATAACTTAGCAAAATGTTATACTAACTTTAGTTCTTTGTTTCGCAGGTTTTTATAAGTTGCAGCTGAAGCTGCTGTTCTGGTCCAGCCTGGGACCCAATGTTCACTTTAGGACAGAAGATCTTGTGACATGGTTCCTTTTCTGTATGGGCAAGTGCAAATTTGGATTCATGGAACTAAGTGACTCCTGGACCAACAGACTACACCCACTTTTGGCTCTTTAGACTTCCCATATCTCTGGATTTATTGATTCAACATAGTCTTGGATTTTATTAGCAACACCCAAATTTGAATACCTGAACCAAAAGATGAGACCTGCTTCTGGTTCAATAAATTTCTCATACATCTGGATTTATAGATCTTGCATGCCCTTGGACTCAATGACAGCATATTTTTACTAATCTCTTATTGTCATGTTTTTGTGTTCTGTACATGTGGCCTATTTGCAAGTTTGTCCATCTTGGGAAGAGGGATCCCACCTCTGTAGTTCTTCCTGAGGTTTCTTATTTTGCCCTGTTTAGGGTATTTTTTAAGATTTTCCTCACCAAGTTCAAGGGACTAAGGGCAGAGGGTGTCACATCTGTAAAGTCTGTAAAAGCCCAGTAAGACAACTTGTCATTTGTCATTTTGAGCGATACAATTTAAATTTGATTTGATTTGATAAACTTGTACCAGAATGATGGCAAATGAAAAGTCTTGCGAACAAAAGGAGCAGCTCATGATCCAACGCATGGCAATTCATCTGGCAAATAATGGTGGAGGCAGTGTTATGGCACAGGCATATATGGCTGCCAATGGAATGGTCTCATTGGTGTTTAGTGATTGACTCTGACTTCTAATGGAAGTTAACCGGTTGAATTCTGAGTTATATAGGCATTTACATGGATAGTGGGGGTGGCGGCTGCAGCCCCTGAATCTTTCTGTCTTTATTTGGGCTCGCAACGGATGGACTAATGGACATTAGTGGATGTGAGCAGTTTGTATGCTGTTTACAGTTAGTGGATTAGAATTTGATGGCATAGAATTCGTTTTACAGTGTGTATGACTCATCAACAGAAACGCTGTTCTTATGCAAAAAGGATATATTTCTACATTTAAAATGTGACAGTCAAAGAACTGCAAGGACATTCTTTTAACAGTGCATAAAAAATATCCGAATGGTACCCAAATAAAACTCAAATCAGAGTGCTCTGGCTCTCTTTATTTCCATTGCAGTAACCACACATTGGATTATGTCGGTGAGACTCTGCATTAAGTTTGTTCAGAGTTCCTATTGTGATCAGAGAATCATCTAAATCATCTACTCTTCAAAATTTTGTTCCAGTGTCTTCTTCCATTTGTCTGCAACATGCTGGAGCTACGCAATGATGCATTCAAACCCCTACCATTTCAAGAGTAATCAACACATACAGGTGCTTTTAGAGACCTTGAAAGCTGACTGCAAGGTAAAATGATGAGGGGTGAGGCAAGGGCCAAGATTGATGAATTGTACAAACAAGCCAAAAAAGTAAGGACTTATTTTGGTATAGTACTAAGGCCCAGTGGCAGTGGCCCAATGCATGCAGAGTAAAAACTACACTGCTCAAGCAGCACTGGAGAGCTCCAGGTGTTTTGGCAAGGGATGCGCACACACTAAGGGCAGACAATTCAGTAAGGAAGCACACTGACAAAGTGAATACCTGACATCAGTGCTGCCAACTGAAACTTGTCTGGACTGAATGAAGTTCAACTCCCTACATCAATGGACAGATCATGTTTGCAAATGCAACTAAATTTACTGGGTAATCTGACAAAGTACTAAACCTTCAACTTTGTTCTGCAGGATGCTGAGTTTCTTTCAGAGATGTATCGACAAACCAGGGGACTTTTTTTAAAGATGTTAACCCATTTGATGAACTATATTTGTGTCTACCTTTTTCAGCTACCTCACCAGAAAGATCATTCACTGCTCAAACTCTCAACTTTGTTCATGAGGTTGCTGAGTTTCTTTCAGGGATGCATCAACTAACCAGGGGGCTGTTTAAAGAGGCTGACACATTTGGTGAACCATGCTTGTGTCTACCTTTGTCAGTTACCTCATCAGAAAGATCATTTCCGCCGTAAGTTGACTGAAAACCTGGAAACAATAAATCATTATCTAAAAGAGGCTGACCCACCTGGCTTTAATGCACACACAAGGACATTCTGAACAGACTGGGTGCATTAGTCCTTGTCAGGAGATTCATTAGCAACACACCTGAGAACAAGGCCACATTTGGTGCCCTTTAAATTAGAGTAAGAAGTGACTTTTATTGTTAACAATATTGCTGTAATACTTCTGTACTTACTTCTGGGGTTTTTTTCATTCACTTTGTGTGTGTTTGTGTGTGTGTATACGTTTGTGTTCATGTGTTTGCTTGTATAATGTGCACCTGGTTCTAAAAGTAGTCAGAGTTGCTGCAAACAACTACAGCTCCAAACAAATGTGTATATTCTTATTTCAAAAGTGTGCCAGTTGTTTCAAAAAGTCTACATAATGTATAATAAGATTGCTTAATTTGAGTGTCAGTATTTGTGGTATTAATAGTGTCTTTTTAATAAGTTACAGAAGGAGCAGCAGTAAAAGATGTCATATATCTATTATGTCTACATAACATCTGTCACTGGCTTTTCATGTGCACATACATGTTCACTATGTAGTGCATGCATGCATGTAGGACAGTCCCCCTGTGTTCCTACACAAACCCTTATAACCCTATACAAATGTGTATAGGGTTATAATATCTGCTCAGATTCAGCCAAATTCTACAAAACTGTTAGGATGCCCCTTCACAGTGTAAATGAATAACGATCCAAGACATACTACTAAAGAACCCCAAGATCTTCTCAAAGCACAGAAATTGTATTTTCTTCAGTGCCCAAGTAAGTCACCGGATCTCAGCCTAATAGAACAGCTTTTCAGTTACCCCAAAAAACTGAAATGAGAAAGACCTATAAACAAGCACCGACTGAAGACAGCGGCAGGAGAGGCCTGGCAAAGCATCTCAAGTGAAAAACTTCAAGATGTCCAAGGGCTCCAGACTTTGGTTGTTACTGACTAGAAAGGACTTTCAATCAAGTATTGAAAACTACAATTATATTTATCTTTTAATCTAGTGCAGTTTTTGTGAAACCCTTTAAATTAAAACTGAGTCTATACATCTGTCACAACTTGACTGTTTTATTTTAAATCCATTGTGGCATTGTATAGAAACAAAATTATAAAAACTGTGTCATTGTCCGAATATAAATTAAGTGCTTGATTATTGGGTCTCTGTTAATTATTAACAAGATTAACTGATAATAGAAGAGTATACTCTAAAATTTCTTTAATCTTTAGATTATTCAGTGCATCTTAGAGAACTTCAATCTACTGCATGTTTCATTATAAAAGCTTGTGTTTTGACATTTCACACCCAAAAAATTGCATATAGTCTGCGAGCTACTTTGCAAGTAGGCTTTTTCAACATGAGAGAACTGTGTTTATATAAAGTTTACCAAGTGATAATGGAATTAATGGTGTAGGGTTTGAAAAATGTAGGCTATATTTTCAATAAACAGTGTCATATGAATGGAATTTCAATTGATTCATGTTGACCTTGAAAATTAGATTATCTTCTGAATTTAAATCTAGTTTCTGTTAAAGTACACATAAAAGTATGAATGATAGTTTCCTTTTTTTGTTTAAAATTCCCTTTAAACTTTGACCATTATCATGTGGACTTGGGTAGGCTGTCCTTTTATTCCTGTAACTCCATAATCTCCTATGTTCAACATAAAGAATGTCCTAATTACAGCCATTTTAGAAGAGCAGGTGACATCTTTTGATGTAATATTACCCTGCAGTCCAATTAGCCCAACACTTGTCAACCTCACTTAGCAGTCACTTGCCTAAAAGTTAGGCCTGACCACTTAAGGTTCTTTAAAAAAATTCCCATTGTGTACCATAATGACACACTACATTAGCCTAATCCCCCTCTGCCTTCTTATGCTTTATTTAGGTGTGAATAAAAAGGCTGGTACAATTTCTTATGTGCAGGAGTCCATGACTCATTGTATTTTATGCTATGTGAATTCTTTTTCTTTTTCTTTTTTTGAGGTCCTAGACTTTGACAAGTGCCACAATCAGCTGGAAGTATTTCAAACCATTTCATCAAGGACTCACTTTTAATGATGAATTGTTTTGGGGGTTTTTTTTGTTTGTTTGTTTTTTTTTTTTTAACAAGGGCAGCGTGCTAGCTTAAATACTTCTTTGAACTACTTGTCACTGAACCTTGATGTGAATGCCAATCGTTTTACAAACACTGATAGACTCCAAGGAAAAGGTCAGGTGTAAAAAAAAGAGATAATAAAGAAAAAAAAATAATGGTTATAAATAATTGATAATAATTGTGCATTCTCTACTGCAACAAAACATTTATTATGTAATGGATAGAGGAAGAGTTATTTTGTTTTGTTTTGTTTTGTTTTTTTGACACCAACCAACATAAATGGAAGTAGACCAGCTGGCAGGGAACATTACAGATGTAACATATTACATATATTACAAGGGTTTGATCAAATATTATCAAGTGTAAGTTTTACTTTGTGGTTGTATTTGAACTTTGTTAGGTTGCTGCGTTTGTTTTTAGAATTCTGTATGTTGGTTGAATCTTTGAGCATTATGTTATTATAATGCACAAAGCTGAAATTGTGTGAAATCGGACATTCATCAATCACCAAAAACCTCTTCAACTTGAATCAAAAAAATAATAAAACAAATTACAAGATAGGTTAGCTTTTGGTGTCAGAACTGAAGTAAACATTGTGTAAATACCTAATAAAAACACTACACTATACTCCCTAAAAACCCAGTTAAAGTTTAATATTTAGATTAATGATTATCATAAAAATGATTTAAGCTTAGTCATGGCATTGGCAAGTGGGCAGTTAAAAATGTAAGAAAGGTAGACTGAGGAAAAAGTTTTGTGATGAATCAAGTATTCCACCTAGTGGCCAGCAATGATACATCTTTTAAGAAGTGTATCTACTTAACATTAAAAACATCTTCCACACCAATGAACTGCAAGATAAGACATCTTAAACATGTTACTACTATAGAAGAGTTCTCTGAAGAATTAAAGACCATGAAGCAAGGGGAGAAGACCCACCCAACGTTTTTCCCTCTAACAAACTTGAATTTCTTTGCCAACACTAGTTGCTGACTAATGACAATATTGATCGAATTATTCATAGACAGAATGTTTATTCTCATTTGACTACCTCATAATTTTAACTCAAAGAATCACATAAGCATCCTCACCTCAAATAAATACTTCTTCTATCCATCAACAAATGATCATTTCCCTTTACACAACTTAAGCCCGCCTTTGAAATTCAACAGTCATGACAACAAACAGTTTGTACATAGTCCTGATAGCAGAAAGCGTCAGTAAATGCAGGTAGAAAAAAAAGTTGGGAGCAGTAGTCCCATGACTAAAAGGAGTTTACAGATTTACTGATAGCAGACAATTAAGTTAACAATAAAAAAATACTAACAACTCGCACTTCTGTCACTTCATCACTAACACACAAGATGCCATAAAACAACATTCAAAGGTCTAGGTTCTGTACTTTCAAGACTATGTTGAATTTGGTGCTGTAATTATTGTAAACTGGGCATCATCATTGAGCATGCCAATATAGTTGACCTATACGTCAAAGTCTATTCAACTTATGAACATTTCCATTACTCTGGCCATTCCTTCCAGTTTCTGTTGCAGATATCTTTGACAATGCTTTTTTTTTTTTTACTACTCATTTTAATTGAAGAGATAGAACTGTCAAATACAACAATGGACAGACAGGGTTCCTACATGGATCCAGTGCTAATATATCTGTAATATGTGACAATCAGAGTTATCTTCCTGGTCTTGAGCGCTAATTTTTTTTCTCAGTATACTTAGTTTGTTCTGAATTCTAAAAGAGGTCTTGGGAGCAGTAAGTTCATATTTCTCTATACAAAAAAAAAAAAAAAAAAATGTTATAGTATCACTAATGAAATCGTGGTTAATTTTTGTCTGTTGTTCAATAAATGTTGGCCCTCAACGTTGACCCAGTTCTTATTTTTGGCCCTTTCTGTTATTGTGTTTGACACTCCTGCTAACCAGCTGCCCCTGAAGTGAAGAGAAATAAGAGTGATAATGATAGTTACATCAGATACAGGTATAATTCAATTCAACACTAATAGGACAGTTTATAAATAAACTGTTCTATTAGTTCTAAGCACGCATCCAGTTACTCACAGAATTACTCAGCATTCACCAGAGGAAATCTTCTTCTTCTTCCTCTTTTTGCTTTAAGCTTTTTCAAGGAGTTGCCACAGCAAATCATCTTCCTTCTTCTCTCCCCGTCCTCTTTATTTTCTTCTCTCACACCAACTATCTGCATGTCCTCTCTCACCACATCCATGAATCTCCTCTTTGGTCTTCCTCTTTGCCTCCTGCCTGATTGCTCCATCATAAGCATCCTTCTATCAATATATCTGCTATTCCTCCTCTGCACATGTCCAAACCATCTCAATCTGGCCTATCTAACTTTATCTCCAAAACGTCCAACCTGTGCTGTCCCTCTGATGTGTTCAATCCTAATCCTGTCCATCCTTTTCACTCCCAAAGAGAATCTCAACATCTTTAACTCTGCCACCTCCAGTTCTGTCTCCTCTCTTTTGGTCAGTGACACTGTCTCCGAACCAAACACCATTCCTGGTCTCATTACTCTCTTGTAAACCTTTTGTCTCAATCCTTTTGTCTTTTGTCACGGATCACTCCTGACACTTTTCTCCACCCACCCATCTTTACCACAATTCCCATTGCTCTGAAAAAGTTGACCCTAAGTACTTTAAACTCTTGTACCTTTTCCACTTCTACTCCCTGTAGCCTCACCGTTCCACTTTCATTCACTCACTGTTCAGCTTGTGTTTTGGTGTTTTGTCCTTAGAATGAACAAGTCTTTGAGGGTTTTGCTAGGTTTAAAGTCCACTGGGATTATTATGTTTAGAGAAAATCTTTCCAAGTTTCTGCCACACTCCAGTCACAGTGGGAAAAACAATGTGGCTTCACTTGTTGTTCTTTTCCTTTCTTGTGTTCCGTTGTCTCTTATGGGTCTCTTTGTTGATTTGATGACCAGTTTGTATAGCCACATATTCTAAATACTTTCATGATGTGTATGTGTGTATGTGGGAGTCAAAGGAGAGGTATTGGCCATATAGATGACTTATCATTGGCATGTACAATCTGATATCTGTCAGATAAATATGATTTAGACCAGTTTAATGCTGTTCCTCTCATGCGAATGAAGTTATCCAGTCTTTGTATAAGAATCTATAAGAATTGATCTGTTGTTCTTCTAATGTTTGGTTTTTTTTTACATGATTTATAGTTATTGTTATTGTTGCTGTAACAATAAACTTTGTGACCCAAAAATAGCAAACAACAGTACTTAGTTTTTTAGTTTTGGGTTACAATGTTTGATTCTTTGATGTTTCCTTGTTCTTTTGTTTGGCTTGTCTTGTTGTTTTGTTTATGCCTTTGAAATTTGATTTCGCTTGTTTCATTTGTTCGAGGAAATATAGCTTTGAAGTAATATCATTACATGTTTGAGGCAGTGAATTTTAGATCAGTTTGGAAGCTGACTAGCTATGGAGTCACCAGGTTTCCATACTGTGCCTAAGTCTGCATTATTATCTCCATCTACAGCAACATCCATTGTTTTTCTCACTTGTTACTTGTTAAAATCGTTTGTGTTCTATGTCCTACAGTGGACTTGGAATGGATCATTGAATCAGACTACTTCAGTGTAACACACGTATGCCATGACTATCAGCTACTTTGGCCATAACAGAACCCATTCTGAAATATGAAAAGCAGCAAACTTCACAAAGTATGAGATTCAGCATGGTGTGATGGGAAATGTGGGCAGTACTTACTACAGGATGTTAGACAAAGGGGAAGCCAAGCAGCAGATGGTCTCCTAACAATGGAAAAAGCAAATTGCGAGTGGTGAACCAAGAGTGAGCAAATAGCGTATTGCAGAATTTAAATAGCAGAGCAAGAGCACAGAGGAAAGCAGTTAATGTCTAGCTTAACAGTTTTTTTTACATGTATTCGAATGAGATAATAGTCAGTAAAATCAAAGCTTCAGCCACTCAAGACCCAAGTGGTGTCTACTGGGCCCTGCTTAAATACTGCTGCTGGAATTGAAACAAAGACATCTTCAGCCCGGGAGCAAAACAGACATCTTCCAGGCCTTGGACAAAGGGCAGGAAAAGGTTAACAGGAAGTGAATGAATTCAGATTTTCTCACGGTGATATTCAAATAAGGTGAATATTTATCTTTAGTATGTGTTAATCATTGAGTAATTGTTTAAAGCTTTGCAGATGATTTGTATAAATAAGAATTTAATTTGCAAACCAGGACAGTCAGTTTAACACTGCAGACGATCATTCTTGACAGTTAAAAGGTAATGGATGCTGCTGACGAGTTAGGCTGATTTTTTTTTTTTTCTGCACTAAATATTTTAAGATACGAGTATAAAAAACTAGGATAATTTCTCAGTAGCCCTATTCATGTCTGTATCTAAATAAATGCAGGAATCATATGTGTGTGTGTGTGTGTGTGTGTGTGTCTGTTTTGTGTTTTTAAAAGGTGAAAACAGTGCTGGGCAAGAGATTGAGGAAGACACACGGGGTTGTGTGCTGCAGGGTGGCCATGGATGACCCAGACCAGAGAGCCAAGGACTACAAGTAGTACATGAGGAGGTTTTCTAAGATAAAAACAGGCATCTGACATGATTTGCCTCTGGTTGTGAAATGTGCCTATAAGAATAAACTTGGACACAATGCAACTACCCTGTAATGGGGCCACATTTTGATGGTTGTTATGTGTAAATGCAACCCTGTATTCTGTTGTTTGTTGTTGGGTTTTTTTTTAAATAAAACATGGACATTTTGTGACACCTTTTAGAGTTTTCATAAACTAACTGATTACCTTAAAGTATCTACCATACATATACAGTTCTGCCAGTGCAGTATTAGTCCTCATCTTCGCAGTCCTGACTGGCACTTGGTATGCTTTGAGCCCCTTGATGGTGGGCTGTAGCAGGATAGCAAGATGGTCACATTTCTTAAAATGTTGCATGGAGACATGGTGGAGTTTCCATTCTGCTCCTCCCCACCTGCCACATTTCCATGTTGTCCTTTAGGTGCCAAGTAATGCCCCTGTAATGGCCTGGTTCATTGTCACTCCAGCATTGAGATGTTGCTCCAGGAAGGAGTCAAGGATATCAAAATGATGATGCTTTGTCATAATTGCTAAAACAATACCTGACAGCAATAGATGAGACTGTGAAAAAGTCATGCTCCTGTGGTCCCGCTCACTGCTCTTAATGCCATTTGTAGAACAAGTCCCTTACCACAGGAAAACCAGAGATGCTCATAAGCAGCCAGCAAGTAGCCCCCATTCTTGCCACAGTAACTTTAGCAAAAGCGGCAGGAGCAACAGGGGTGGAATGGTGAAGCAGCTAACCAGAATAAAAAAAACAAAGAACAAAACCAAAACATAACAAGGCATTTGAAGAAAAGCATCCTAGGAACAGCTAAGATACTGCACAGGACCCTCAAGCTCCAAGGCCTCTGGTAGAAGATTGAGCTTGAAGGAGAAACAAGACCTCCCACACAGGCGAGTGGGGATTTTTATTTTATATGTAAATGTATGTATATATACATATATATATCATTGGGGGCCATCTTCATGATGTATTCAGGATGATAATGATGACCTGCTAAGTGAAAGCCTCAGGCAGCAGAAACCCAATGAGGAGAAGGAAGAAGAAGAGAGACTGTCATGGAGGGACAAGCTCCTGCACGGGATGTACCGCCGACAGATAGCGGAAGTGGTTGATATCAAGAAAACATACCAGTGGCTGGAGAAGGCTGGTCTCAGGGACAACACAGAGACACTGATCATTTCAGCACAAGAACAGGCCTCGAACACAAGATCGATAGAGGCCAGGGTCTACCACACCAGACGGGACCCAAGGTGCAGACTATGCAAAGATGCCCCTGAGACAGTGTAGCACATAACAGCAGGGTCCAAGATGCAGGCAGGTAAAGCATACATGGAGTGTCACAACCAAGTGGCCAGCTAAATATACAGAAACATCTGTACCGAGTATGGACTGAAGGATCCAGGATCAAAGTGGACAGCACCTCCTACGGTGATTGAGAACGACCGAGCTAAGATCCTTTGGGACTTCCAGATCCAGACCCATAAGATGGTAGTAGCTAACCAACCAGATATCGTGGTGGTCGACACTCACTAATACCCGGTCTCCATCTTTCCGCTTAGTGTACAGCCTCAGGCTGCTGGACTTAGGGTGAAACCCTCCATGCATGGTGAGGAGCTTCCTTGTCTTGATATCTGTGCCTTCTATCTCCTCCTCTGGCCAGGTTATTATACCAGCAGGGTATCTGATGACAGGCAGGGCATAGGTGTTGATGGATCAGATCTTGTTCTGACCATTCAGCTGACTTCTAAGGACCTACCTTACTCTACATAGGTATTTGGTTGTGGCTGACTTCTTGCTGCCTTTTCGTGATTCCCATTTGCCTGAGGGATCCCAAGGTAAGTTTGTAGCTGTCCTGAACATCGGCTATGTTGCGTTCTGGTACGTCAACACCTTCAGTTGTGGTCATATTGCCCCTCTTTGATATCATTTGGCTACACTTATCTAGCCCAAACGACATGTCGATGTCAGTGCTGTAGATCCTGGTAATGTGGATCAGTGAGTCGATGTCTCGCTCACTCTTCGCATACAGTTTGATGTCATCCACGTAGATGAGGTAGATCGCTGTTCCATTTCTGAACTGGTATCCGAAGCCACTCTTTGTGATGATCTGGCTGAGGGGGTTCAGGCCAATGCAGAATAGCAGGGGGAATAGGGCATCTCCTTGGTATAGGGTGCACTTGATGCTAACTTTAATTGGCTTCCAGAGTAGTCTTCCACAGCCCCTTCGAGTTATTGATGAAGGCTCTTAGTGTCCTGTTTTGTCTTGTATAGCGTCAAGCACTCCAATATCCATGTATGTGGCATTGAGTTGTAGGATTTCTTGTAGTCAATCCAGGCAGTGCACGGATTGGTCCTCCTGGTCTTACAGTCTCTAGAGATTGCCCTGTCCACCAGTAATTTGTGTTTGGCTCCTCTGGTGTCACAACCAATCCCTTCTGGGGGTCCTTCATGATCAGGACCATCTGACCTTGGGTCAACAACTGTGGCTGGGTCCCATCTTTCAGCAGCTGGTTCATCTGAGCTGCCAGGCGTGTATGGAGTGCAGTTAGCTTCTTTAGCCAGTAGCTGTGGATCACGTCAGGGCCTGGTGCTGACCAGCTCTTCATCTTAGAGACTCTTTCTTGGATGTCTGCCATTGTACATTTACTAGATCTTGTTCTGGGATTTGGCTGTGGTCCTCTCTCAAGTCCACCAACCACTGAGCATGGGTGTTACGTGATGCTACTTTCTCTCCTATATGCCCTTCCAGTACACTTCAATCTCACCGCTGGGTGGGTCTGTCCTCATCTTACTATCCTCCTACTTAGAGTGTACTTTGGATGTTTAGTGGTGAACATCCTGTTGATTTTCCGGGCCACCATGTTATTTGGCGAAAAGGAGAAAAAGATCTGTATCAGAGGGTTGAGTTAAGAAGGATGCACAGCAGATAAGGGTGATTAAGGACAGGGATGGAAATGTACTAACATCAAAGGAGAAGATCAAAGGAGTACTTTGAGGAGCTGATGAATGAAGATAATGGGAGGGAAAGGAGGGTGGAGGAGGTGGAAACTGTGAAACAGAAAGTTAGAAAGATAAGTAAGGATGACGTGAGAAAAGCTTTGATGAGAATGAATAAATGGGTAGAGGCACAAAGTATCTTGGAGAGAGGGCAGTGGAGTTTTTGATGAAGCAGTTCAACATGATTTAATTGACTGAGAAGATGCCTGAGGAATTTAGGAAATGTGGAGACAAGTGTCAGGAGTGATCTGCAACAAAACAGCAACAGTGAAAGAAAAGGTTTACAAGAAGTTAGTGAGAAAAGCAATGTTATTTGGTTTGGAGAGGGTGGCACTAACCAAAAGACAGGAGTCAGAACTGGAGGTGGCAGAGTTAAAGATGTTGAGATTCTCTTTGGGAGTGATGAGGACAGACTGGGTTAGGAATGAGCACATCAGAGAGACAGAACAGGTCGGATGTTTTGGCAGACAGTTAGAGAGACCAGACTGAGATGGTTTGGACATGTACACAGGAGGGCCAGTGAATATATTGGTAGAAGGATGCTCAAGATGGAGCTACCAAGCATGAGGCAAAGAGAAAGACCAAGAGGACATTCATGGATGTGATGAGAGAGGATATGCAGATAGCTGGTGTGAGAGAAGAAGAGGCAGACGACAGGGAAAGATGGAGGACGATAATTTGCGGTGGTGACTCCTAGAAAAAGCTAGGTAAAGCTGAAAGAGGTAGTAGATATACAGGCATGTGAATAAATTAGAACGGCCCCTTAAATATTCAGGTCTTTATTAAGAAATGTTCACATATCGATGTCTAATATTGTTTTCATTCTGGAAAAGAAAGTGATTTAATTGCAGGTAAACAACAAAAATTAACCTTTTTTTACTTATTAAAACAAACGATATCAACAAAAATGCATATTCTAACTGAGGAAAAAGTTAGGACACCCTACCCCCTAATAGTTAGTGTTACGCCCTGTGGCTGAAATAACTTCAGTGAAATGCTTCTTGTAGCCATCTACCAGTCTGACATCGGTCTGAGGAAGGTTTTCCCCACTCCTCGACGCAAAATTCTTTCAGCTGTGAGGTGTTTCAGGGGTTTCTTGCAAGAACAGGCCATTTCAAGTCATCCCACAGCATCTCAGTGGGATTAAGATCTGGGCTTTGACTAGGCCTTTCCAAGACTCTTGATTTCTTAGTTTTTTGCCAGTCCTTGGTGGTTTTACTTCTATGATTTGGGTCATTGTTATATTGCAGGGTCCAGTTGTGCTTCAGCTTTAATTTTTTTTACAGATGGTCTCACATGTTCCTTAAGCAAACCTCTGATACCCGGTAGAATTCATGTTGGATTCTGTAATAGTGAGCTGGCCAGGTCCTGCTGCAGCAAAGCATACACAAAAAATGACACTTCCACCTCCATGCTTCCCTGTTGGTATGCTGAGTAACAATGTTCTACTCATGTGCACCTGATGTGATACACCTGTGTGTGATTCTAGCCATTTTAAGTGGGAATAAATGAGGGGATTTATTTATCACCAGGAATTGCATTGTTTGTAAATTACATTTTACAGAAAGCTTTGAAGTCTTTTCTTCAGTTTTAATTGTTTGTATTACTTGAATCTCTCAGTATTAAAATCCGACATGAAATATCCGTATGTCCAAATTTCTGAAAAAAACCACACAGGCTGTCATGGATTCCAAGATAGATAAATACCAGCTGTTAATTCAGTATCAGATTTTTAATATAATATCAGTAATATCAGTATCGGTACAAAAAATCCTATATCAGTCAGATAAAAACACAGACTAATACATTGGTGGTGGTGACTACCTTGCAGGGTGCCACCTGCTCATTAGGAGAGCCATTAATAAGCTGCTCTTTTGCATTGAGATCAGGGGATTGAAATTTTAGCTTTCTTTCGCAGTATTTTTTGGGTCATTATCAATGCCAGTGAAGCACAGTCCAATCCCTTTTGCAGAATAAGGCTGAATGTGAGCAGAGAGGATAGTTCTATATTACCTGAGAATTGATCCTAATACATCAACCAGCAGTCACATTAGCACCAAACATGGGCAGTCAAATATGTCCATGGCCTTAAACTGCCGCTTCCATATTTGACTGTGGGCACATTCACACTTGGCCCATTTTTTATTCATACCATGCCAAAGCGCATGGTATGAACTTCCCCACTGGCAAGCATGGTTAGCTCTTGACATTACGGCATTATGTTAAGAGAATATGACTGCAACTTTTACACTTTATGGCTTGGAGTCTTTATGTTCAAATACATAATGCTTACATTCACAGATTTATCAATTATGCAATGCAGCAATTTATTTTTGCAGATACGGCAGCAGACGAGGAATGCATTCAGTTATCTTGCCATATTTGTGTTACATATGCATGAGCAACTATAATGTGCCAAAGCACACCTCTTATCCACTTTAAGTGTATTTGATGATATTATGGGACTTTAAGTGTTGCTGAGGTTGTCAGTGGATTCTATTTAAGAATGTACCAAATTGTTGATTTGGTCACTCCTAATGTTTCTGCTACCTCTGTTTATTTTGTTTTTGAAGCGCAATGATGGCCTGCTAGCCTTAACAACTCTTTAGACCTCATATTAAGAGTTTTACTGATTCATCCATCCATCCACTTTCTACTGCTTATCCTATGCAGGGCCTCAGGGGGAGCCTAGTGTCATTGGGCAAAGACGGGGTACACCCTGGAATAGTTGCTAGTTCATCGCAGGGCCGACATTGGAAGACAACCATCCAAACTTACATTCACACCTACGAGAAATTTTGAGTCACTAATTAATCTAACCCCCCCCCCCCCCCTTTTTTTTTTTTTTTTTTTTTTTTTTTGGACCATGGGAGGAAGCCAGAGTATCTAGAGAGAACCAATGCAGACACAGGGAGAACATGCAAAAATCACACATAAAGGCCCTGATCTAAGAATCCCAGGTATGAGGCAACAGTGGTATCCACTGCACCACTATGCTGCCCAAGAGTTTCACTTGAACAGCTACCAAATGCAGGTTTAATACTTGGAATCATTTTCAATGGATTTTGTGACTTTATGATTTCTGTTTTGGTACTACAGTGCCTAGGACCATGGGAGGAAGCCAGAGTATCTAGAGAGAACCAATGCAGACACAGGGAGAACATGCAAAAATCACACATAAAGGCCCTGATCTAAGAATCCCAGGTATGAGGCAACAGTGGTATCCACTGCACCACTATGCTGCCCAAGAGTTTCACTTGAACAGCTACCAAATGCAGGTTTAATACTTGGAATCATTTTCAATGGATTTTGTGACTTTATGATTTCTGTTTTGGTACTACAGTGCCTATCATGCTTTGGTTCATGTCAATAGCAACTATAATGATGCCTATACATAGACGTATAGAAAACAATTAGCTGGATTGCCATTGATCACAGACAGTGTTAATGGACTGAAAATGCTGGTTTAAAAAAAAACTCAGATTGTATGTAAAATGATATGCAAATGAACCTACTACTCGCTCGATTTGTATATAACTTTGATAACCATGGGGATTATGTTTTTAGTTGTCTGTGTTTGTTAGTTTGTTAGAAAACCCATTCAATTTTAGTGCAAATCAAGATAAAGCTAAGTATCTAAGTAACTAGTGTCCTATTGAGTTTATAGTCAGGAATTACATGCAACACTTTGTCTTTGCTCCCATTTTGCATGAATTGAAGTAAGGATGTAAGATTTCCTATATGCAAGCAAAAGGCTTATTTCTCTCAAATTTGATTTACAAATTTGTTAAAATCTGTGTTCATGAGCACTTCATCTTTCTTAAAATAATCCACCCACCTGGCAGATGAGACGTATAAAGATTATGATTGAGGAGCATTATTATTGCGAAGGTTTGTCTTGGAATAAAGTAAAAGGAGGGTGTCCTCAAAAGTAAGGTGTCCTAAAATAAAAATAACAAAACAAACACTCTTATTAAGGACTGAATTAAAGCTTCATTTATGGCATTTTTAAGAAGGGGGTGTCGGAGAACCTATCAGTATCTGGTATAGACAAACATTTGCCTCATGCAGTGCAATACATCTCTTTCACAGAGTTGGTCAGGTTACTGATTGTAGACTGTGGAATATTGTTCCACGCCTCCTCATTGGCTATGCAAAGCTGCTGTACTTATCAATCAAAATGATCCCAAACAAGCTCAATAGGTGAAATATCTGGTAAATATACAGGCCATGAAAGAACTGTTATGTTTTCAGTTTTCAGGAATTGTGCACAGATTTTTGCAACATGGGGCTGTGAATTATCATGCTGCAAAATTAAGTAACCATAACAACGCTGGTTTTGAAATGGAAATTCATTTCACAGGCACCAGCTCTGGTGGACATTCCTGCAGTTAGCATGCTATTTGCACACTGTTCGAACTTGTGGCATTATGCTGCATGAAAGAACTGCACATTTTAGAGTGGCCTTTGATTGCGACAAATCTAGGCACAGCACAGCATCTTGCTATGTCTCACCTGCCAGGTGGCGCAGGTGGAAATCTCATGCTGATTTTAATACATTTTTGAACCAAATTTGAGCGAAATAAGCCTTTTGTTTGCGTCTAGAAAATTTTATAACTTCTATTTCAATTCATGGAAAATTGGAACAAAGACAAAAGTCTTGTGAGTACAGATAGCAAGCCAGCATTCAACAATGAATGGGAGGGAATCCAGGGAATCCATCTCATCCACACGTTGACAACCTGCCAATTCTCCTCTTTTGTTAGTTCACACAGAACCAAACAGTGAACCAGCTTCATAACAGCAAAAGAGGTGTGACTGGCGTGACATGTCAATCAATCAAATTCTATAGTATATTGTATAGCCTAAAATCCCAAAATAGACCCAAAGAGGGACTTCAAAGAGCAAGAGGAGGAGGATTTTAAGGATCTGTGAAACGTGAAGTGGTTGTTGTGCTTGGGTATCATAACAACGCCCCCATCCCTGACCTAGCCAGCCAGCTCACCCATTTACACAAATGCAGGCTCACCAAATGCTAAATGCTGACCTTCAATGACATGATGACTTACTTTGGAGAAATGCTGTCTTAACAGGTGACTCCCAGTTTAGGCTTTATTGGGCAGATGGCAGGCAGCAAGCATGGTGTTGGGTTGGTGATTGGTTTGCTCATGGCAGTGTCACAAGAAGAGGGGGCCTTGGTGGTGGTAAGGTTATGTAATGGGCAGACAAAAGCTAACAACAGTGTACACAAGTGTATTTTATTGTTTGCAATGGGAATGCACAGAGACATCATGATAAGATCCTTGGGCCTGCCGCCCTGCCATTCATCAGCCACCATCGCCTCATGTTGCAGCATGATAATGCACAGCCCCATGTTGATGTGTACACAAGTCTTGGAAGCTAAATATTTTCCAGTTCTTGCATGGCCTGCATACTCACCAGATATGTTACCTACTGAGCATGTTGAGGATGTTTTGGAGATGTCAATGAGCCT
>KV751333.1:3801647-3815178 GCA_001698575.1 Mola mola
AGGAGTGGACCAATGTTCCACAGGTTACAATCAATAATCTGATCAACTTAATGCATAGGAGATGTATCGCACTACGTGAAGCAAATGGTAGTCAAACCAGATATTAACAGGTTCTCTGCCCTGCCTGAAAAATGCCCAATGTAAAGCTTTAGTCAATGCCTTATAAAAATGCTTAAGGATAATCTGCACATTTTAGAGTGGATTTTTACTGTGACCAGTCCATGACACATCTGTGCAATAATCACACTCTTTAACCAGCATCTTGACCTCCCAGGTGGATGGATTATTTAAGCAAAGGAGAAGTGCCCACTAATTTGTTAAACACATTCAATAGAAATAAACCCTTTGTTGCTTAGGAAATCTTACAATTTTTACTTCAATTCAATGAAAATGGGAGCAAAGACAAAAATGTTACTTTTATATTTTTGTACAGTGTAAAAGCACACTGTGAAGTGGTATTATATTGACGTTGTGAAGCTCTGTGAAAATAAACAAAGGTGGTGTAGAAAAGGGACTTCGTTGAGGTCAATTCTGAAAAAGTGGGAAATAACGGCAACATTAAAATTGACAAACTCCATGTAGAAGGATAAAAGGCTAGCTGTAGGAGGTTGTCACAAATGTTGCAAGGGGGGATCAGCAGATCAAATCAGATCAGAAGGATGAGATCAGCAAGGCAGCTGTCACAAATGCGCCTACTGTGTGGACCAATACTGTGGACCACAGTATGTTTTCCTTACCCATGCCTATTCTTTAAAGCCTCACAGTTCTACACAAACAGGGTCACTTCTAATTCTTTTGGGTTTTTTCCCCTGCAGGGTACCTGCTTCGCTTGCATTGACTCTACTCAACTCTATTCACTTTTGGTACTGGGTTGTTCTTTTTCTTCTGCAAACAGTAACCCCTCAACATAGCTGGCTTTTAAAACAACACTGTGGAAAATTGTGGTGACAATACTGACTCAACTCTATATACAGTCAATGTGCAACAGACATGAACAAGAACAACAATGGACAATATGGAGGGGATTGTGTTTTTGATTCCTGGTATGTGGGTCTTTGCGACAGTGAAGAGACACATTTTCTTTGAGAGAAGACTGAAGGTAACACGAAAAACCTACTGCTGAAGCAAACAGGAGAATGTGGGAAACCCTGCTTCAGCGTTCAAATTAGACTTTAGTTCAACGACTGCACAAAAGGGTATGCCACCTTTAGTTCAATATTACAAATTATTCAATGAACTGTAGCTATGCTATTAAGAATTAAAAAAATATATAAGATGTGTAGTTAATTTTAGATAAAGAGCATAGATAACAGAGCAATGACGTTTCTCGCTGACCAATCAGATGTCTGAAATGGTCAGTCTCACCTTTTAAATATTACATCAGCTCGCTCGGAACATTGATAAACGAGGTACAAAAAAAAAAAATAATAATCATACCAACTACCAGATTTTCATAGTGGAAAACCAAAAAAGGCGTATAAAGGATGGCATCCAGGGTACAAGTCGATCTGGTACCATGCAGAGGAAAAGGGGCATAAGAAATCGAGATGAGAGCAATCATAATGCCAAACTGTATTTATTGAATGGTTTATACAATTACCACAGCAGCTGAGGCTCAGGAGATGGAGCGAGTTGTGCTGTAATTGCAGGTTGATGGTTCGATCCCTTACAGTCTGGAGCTCAAAATTAATTTAGGCAAGATACTTAACCACATATTGCTTCTTAATTGGTTTATGAAGGTGTATATTTGTCCCTCCCAATGAGTAGGTGGCATATTACATGATAGATCTGGACACCATATATGAATGTATGCGTGTGTGAATGCTGCCTTGAAAAAAGTGTTAACTATTAACAGAAAAAATGTTTATTCTGATTATCATGAGGGAAGATTTTGTATGGGTTCTCATTTTGCATTGTTTCAGAGATGTTTATGGATATTTATTCTTATAGACAGACACAGGTACTTGATGTATAGAATGTGTTTACATGTGTTTAGATCAGTTTCCAAATCAAGGGAGAGAAAAAAAATAAAAATCAAACAATTTACATAAGAACAGCTGTTTGGATAACATTATATTTGGGATTTAGATAATTTATATACAATTTATTTGTGCCTGCTTTATCAGAAGTAGGGGCTAGAAATGGTTTAATCAATCCTTTTTTTTTTTTTTTAATGAAAATGCTTATTCCTGTGACTAAAACATTATCTTTAATGAAAATGTGCATACTGGATCTAAAAAGTAGTATGTGGTGCAAATCACAGCGATTTTTCCACTAGCTTTGGGCTCTCTTTTCTTTCCCTGCTTCTCAAAGAAAAATTGAGACCTCTGGCCAGAGATATGGGCACATACAGTATTAACACGCAATATGTCAGTACTGTGTGAGGGACAGAGGGATGTAGTCAGTAGGGTGAATTTAGTTGCTCCTCAGACTTTGTCCAGCTGAGTGAAATTATCTTCAGGTAGTTCACATAAGTAAAAGAGGGTCTGTTCGCTAGCTTCAGCCTCTGTCAGCTGGTCAAGAAGAATCAGGGAGCTACGAGCTGGCTGCATGGACTCAAGGCTGGTGTCCAATAGGACTGCTTCAGACTCCAGTGACATATCAGAGCTGGATGTGGGATGGACGCTGGTGTTCGAGGGGCTGGCGCTGCTGTTGTTAACAAGGTTCGCATCTGGAGGAGGGGAGCAGCCATCAAGGAACGCCAGCAAGGGGCAGGAAGTATACTGGATCAGCTGCTTCTCTGGCCACATGACCAATAGGAGGGGAAAAAATAAAATTAGCTTGGATTATCAAACACTTAAAATAACCATAATACCACCACACCAGGTGTTTTCTTTTAGCAGTAACAACTTTTCTAGTATTTTATTGCCACTTTCCCAGCCTTTTTTTGAAATGTGTCGCTAGTGTGAAAATTTATTTTCAAAAAACAATGAAATTTCTTACTTTAGGCATTTGAAATGTTGTTGTCTTTGTGCTATTTCCAATTATATATGTTTTTTAATGCTTTAATGCTTTGAAAACTATTACCTTGTGTTTCTTCTTACATTTGGACAGCGTCCAAACTTTTTGGGGGAAACGGGAATCCTCAATTTAGGTCAGACATGTGCTGTGTGGTATCAAGTCCATATATATATATATTATTATTATTCCCCACTCGCCCTCTCTGTGGGCGTTCTTCTTTCTCCTTCAAGCTTGGGTCCTCTACCAGAGGCCTGGGAGCCTGAGAGTCCTGCACAGGATCTTAGCTGTTCCTAGGACTGCGCTCTTCAGGACAGAGATCTCCGGTGTTATTCCTGGGATTCGTTGGAGCCACTCTCCCAGCTTAGGGTTTACAGCCCCAGGTGCTCCTATCATCACGGTACCATGGATGCCTACCATGGATGCCCTCACATCCTTTCCAGCTCCTCTTTCAGCCCTTGGTATTTCTTGAGCTTCTCATGTTCCTTCTTCCTGATGTTGCTATCACTTGGGATTGCGACATCTACCACTACTGCCTTCTTATCCTGCTTGTCGACCACCACGAAATCCGATTGATTCGCTACCACCATCTTATTTGTCTGGATCTGGAAGTCCCACAGGATCTTAGCTCGGTCATTCTCAATCACCTCAGGAAGTGTTGTCCACTTTGATCCTGGAACCTCCAGCCCATACTCGGCACAGATGTTTCTGATTATTTAGCTGGCCACTTGGTTGTGACGCTCCATGTATGCCTTACCTGCTGCATCTTGCACCCTGCTGTTATGTGCTGCACTGTCTCAGGGGCATCTTTGCATAGTCTGCACTGTGGGTCCTTTCTGGTGTGGTAGACCCTGGACATCTATCAATCTTGTGTTCAAGGTCTGTTCTTGTGCTGCCATGATCAGTGCCTCTGCTGTCCCTGAGCCCAGCCTTCTCCAGCCACTGTTATGTTTTCTTGATATCAGCCACTTACGCCATCTATCGGTGGTACATCCCGTGCAGGGGCTTGTCCCTCCATGATGGTCTCTCTTCTTCTTCCTTCTCCTCACTAGGTTCCTGCTGCCTGAGGCATTCACTTAGCAGGTGATCATTGGGGGCCATCTTCCTGATGTATTCTTGGATGTTGGTTGTTTCCTTTAGATAGTGACTCTGACACTCACTCATCCTCGGCCTCCCTTTTTCCGCTTTGTGTACAGCCTCAGGATGCTGGACTTGGGGTGAAACCCTCCATGCATGGTGAGGAGCTTCCTTGTCTTGATATCTGTGGCTTCTATCTCCTCCTTTAGCCAAGTTATTATGCCAGTGGGGTATCTGATGACAGGAAGGGCATAGGTCTTGATGGCTCTGCTCTTATTCTGACCATTCAGCTGACTTCTCAGGACTTGCCTTACTCTATGTAGGTATTTGGCTGTGGCTGACTTCCTTGTGGCCTCTTCATGATTTCCATTTGCCTGCGGCATCCCAAGGTATTTGTAGCTGTCCTGAACATCTGCTAGGTTGCCTTCTAGTAGTTCAACCCCTTCACTTGTGATCATCTTGCCTTTCTTTGATATCATTTGGCTACACTTGATATGTTGAGGTCAGTGCTGTAGATCCTGGTGATGTGGATCAGTGAGCCGATGTCTCGCTCACTCTTTGCGTACAGCTTGATGTCATCCATGTAGAGAAGGTGGCTGATTGTTGTTCTATTTCTGAACCGGTATCCGAGGCCACTCTTTGTGATGATCTGGCTGAGGGGGTTCAGGCCAATGCAGAACAGCAGAGGGAATAGGGCATCTCCTTGGTATATGCCGCACTTGATACTAACTTGGGCAACTGGCCTTGAATTGGCTTCCAGAGTAGTCTTCCACAGCCCCATCCAGTTCATGATGAAGGCTCTTAGTGTCCTGTTGATCTCGTATAGCTCCGAGCACTCCATTATCCATGTATGTGGCATTGAGTCAGAGGCTTTCTTGTAGTCAATCCAGGCAGTGCACAGGTTGGTTTTTCTGGTCTTAACTGTCTCTAGAGATTGCCCTGTCCACCAGTAGCTAGTGCTTGGCCCCTCTGGTGTCACTACCAACCCCTTTCTGGGCCCTGCTCATGTACTGAGCCACATACCTACTCATCTTGGCTGCAATGATGCCTGAAAGGAGCTTCCATGTTGTGCAGAGGCACGTTATTGGCAGGTAGTTGGATGGAATCGTTCCCTTCTTGGGGTCCTTCATGATCAGGACCGTCCGGCCTTTGGTCAACCACTCTGGGTTGGTCCCATCTTTCAGCAGCTGGTTTATCTGAGCTGCCAGGCGTTCATGGAGTGCAGTTAGCTTCTTTAGCCAGTAGCTGTGGCTCATGTCAGGGCATGATGCTGTCCAGCTCTTCATCATTGAGACTCTTTCTTGGATGTCTGCCATTGTGATGTTTACTGGGTCTTGTTCTGGGATTTGGCTATGGTCCTCTCTCAGGTCCACAAACCACTGAGCATGGGTGTTATATGATGCCTTTTTCTCCCATATGCCCTTCCAGTACAGTTCAGTCTCAGTCGGGGTGGGGTCTGTCCTTGTCTTATTACCCTCCCACTGAGAGTACACTTTGAATGGATCAGTGGTGAACATCCTGTTGATTCTCCGGGCCTCCACGTCTCTAGTGTACCTCCTCAGGCAGGCAGCCAGGGCTGTGAGCCTCTGTTTGGCAGTCTCTAGTGCCTCAGTTACGAAAAGCTTACTGCACTTCTTTAGTACTTTGGTGATCTTGCCCTTCTCCAGCTTTGACAGTTGGCTAACCTCTCTCCGTGTTGCCTTGATCTTAGCCTCCAACCGTCTTCTCCATGGAGGGTAATGACCCTTGCTCGCACCTCTAAGATTACTGTTGCTGTTGCATATATCAGCTTGTTGATCTCAGTGATGGTCACAGTAGGGATAGTTCGTAGTGCTGCATTCACATCTTCTAGCAGACCTTCTGAGGGTATTTTGCCGTTAAGCCTTGGTAACCGTTCCCGCGGGTTCCAGGTATCCATGTTAGCCATTATCTTCCTTCTCAGGTCAGCTGCCCTTGTCCTAATGTCTTCCGGGTTTCTTATTGGGGCTTGGAACCCGATCTCTGAGTGATTGGTGGATGATGAAATCCCCCCACAGACCTGTCGTCCTGGCTCACCCTTGCAGCAGCATCATTGTTGTACCTCATCGATCTCTAGTGGTGATAGCAGCCGTGGATTGCGGACATTGGAATACTGAGTTAGGAGTTGTTTCTTCATTAGCTTGGATGTTGGGTTTCCAAGCCTTCATAGGTCCCACATCCGTTGCATGTATCCCCTCTGACTGGGTTTGCTGGTGTAGTAGCATTCCATTAATCCCACGTTGTCAATCCTGGTCCAAGAATGTCTTGTTCCAGTAGCACACATCTCATTTGATTGCCCTGCTTCCTCGACACCTAACATGGACTTTGCTGACCCGGGGGACGGCCAGTATGGCTCAATAGCATACCATATATATACTGTATGTATATATATACTGTATATATATAAAGAGAGAGACAAAACTGATGTGTTGTCCCTTTAGGTTATTGGCTGATAGTAGGATGCAAAGGTCAAGGGAAAACTCACATATAATGAAAAATGTAAACAGTAATATGATGAATGGGAAAATTCCATTGTTTAACTATACCTAACTTTATCAAAAAAAACCCCATAGAAAATCAAACATTTTGACAACTCACATGTGTTTTTTGAATTTGAAAAACAAAGCATTGTATTCATGGACAAGCGGAACCAAGCTAAATACAAAAAAAAACTCGTCAAGCAAAGGTATGGAATGGAATGTTAAAATATGACATTTTGGTGTAATGATTACTGTCAGAGGAAATAACATGTTTTCAAAAATTTCAAGTTTCAATTATCGATGCTATAGAAGGATAAAGGCACACAACAATTAATTTTATTAAATGTTTTATAAGCATTTTTCATATGTTACTTTAGGCCTGCAAACAGATGGGCCTAGCCTTTTATATTAAAGTTTTTAAATGTAAAAATTTTAAAATTCAGTGTAGCTGCCTTTATAAAAATAAATAATACAGTATTATTTTAAAAGATTTTTAATATAGCTGATGAGCTGAAATATTTATTATCATTACATATCAAGTTAGTTTTCATAGTGTAATGTTTGGCAAATTAAATATATTTTAGAATGGGAGATAGAGAGAGAGCGAGAGAGAGAGAGAGAGAGAGAGAGAGAGAGAGGGAGCAAGAGATGAGGGGTGTGTGAATGTGTCAGTCTCTCCTTCGGAGCTGGTCAGAAAAGTAAAATAAAGAAGAAATTGTCATCTTGCTGTGAGTCTTTGGGCCAGCGGACATTAGGCAGTTTAATTTTCTACCTTGATTTGGGCACACACGGATGGATGATTATCTCCAAGATGGTGCAACATGACACCGCACAAAACGTGACTCAAGAGTAGATTTCACCACATGGTGCACCCACAGTTTGTGAGATGCAGAACACCATTTTAATTGTAGTTTTTACAGTTCTTACAGTTATAAAACCCTGATGTCCCTACCTTCTATCTTACTTGAGTTTCTCTAACACATACTTTACTGTCTGTTGTCCTGCCATTTCTCTCTTGTAAATTATAATCATTCAAGACATTCAACTGTAGTCGCAACGCGCTTCAGAATTCACAGACTTAATTGTCTAAATGTGAGATCATGTGAAATTATTTAGATTGCATGCAATTGGTCTCTGAGTTTTCTTTGCCACTTAGCAATATGGTAAAGGCAAAACAGCAATACCCCATCAAAATATGATAACTGTCAATGATTTATTGGTTTTGGGTGGGTCCAGATAGGATGGCGTCCGGGTACGGAACCGGACTGCCGTCCGACCTCTGCTGTAGACTCTACTGTCCTATGTTCTACTTTGATGACCCTACTGCAGCCATACTAACTGCTCTTTGTGCCCTTGTGCTTTAATATCATACTTCTAGAAGGACACTTCTAGGTCATTATCACTGATACTGAGAAAATGTAATGTATTTGATATATCAGCATATATAGCTTGCTTAACACAGTAGACAAATTGCATTACGCTTGAGAAGCTGCTGTGCAGGGGGAAGCTTTTTATTTAGTGTGCATGTGAAATTATTTTACCTCTAAGAAATCAAATTCAACATCAGACTGTTTTCCACAAAGCATAGCTTGGAAGTCCTCCAGACTGCAGTCAATACTGTCCAGATAGTCCATCAGCTCTAACCTGATCAGACAGACAGACAGACACACAAATTTAAGTACATTGGGTAGTACAAAATACCATATACAAAACTTTTGCAAGGGGGGGTGGGATGACACATGAAAAACTTTATCTGCAATAGCATGTTAAACCTGTGCAAGGCAGTCACTAAGCATGTTTATAACACAATAGGTAGAATTCAAATACAATACATTAAAGTGTATGTATGTATGTACTCGATGGATGGATGGATAGATAGATGTACTTTATTAATCCCAACTTGGGAAATTTCACTGTTGCAGCACTCAACATCCTATACATACATCTCAAAAAAAAAAACTAAAAAAAATTAAAAAAAAATGTTAATAATAGTAATCAATTCCTTTCACATGTATTCAACTAGGTACAGCACAAAGAGAAGATATTTAATGTTCAAACTGATAATCTTTATTGTTCTTTGTGAAATACACACACAATATGTCAATTTGATGCCTGCAACACATTCCAAAAAAGTTGGGATAGGGGCAAGAAACGACTGGGAAAGTGGTGAAATGTTCACAAAACAGCTGCAACATTCCACAGGTAAGTAGATTAATTGGTAACAAGTGACAGTACCATGATCGGGTACAAATGGAGCGCTCCTGAAACACTCAAGTCATTCACAAGCAATGGTGTGAGGTTCTCCACTTTTTGAAAGGGAAAATAGTCTAACGTGAAACTGTAAGAAACTTAGAGATTCCACCATCTACAGTCCATAACATCGTCAAAAGATTCAGAGAATCAAGAAAAATCTCTCTACATATGTGGCTGGGCCGAAAACCAACACTGAATGCCTGTGACCTTTGACTGTCAGCTAGCACTGAATTAAAAAACAGCCTATTACAACGTGGGCTCTTTAAACTTCAGAGAATCATTGTCTCTGAACACAGTATGAAATATGTGCTGTAGTCTGACGAGTCCACATTTTAAATTAATTTTTTGAAAAAATGGCCATAGAGTCCTCCGGCCTTAAGAGGAAAAGGACCATCCAGACTGTGTTCAACGCAAAGTTCAAAAGCCAATATCTGTAATGGCATAAGGTTGTATTAGTGCCCACGGCAACATGGGTAATTTGCATATCTGTGAAGGCACCATTAAAGCTGAAAGGTAGATACAGGTTGTAGAGAAACATATGCTTCCATCCAGACAATGTCTTTTTCAGAGACATCCCTTTTGTATTTCAGCAAGATAATGAAGCCACATTCTGCAGTTACAACAGCATGGCTTCCGGGGTTTTGGGGGTTAGTTACTCTTAGGATTCTCAAAAAATAAGTTATCGTGAGGTATGTGGTTATTTTGTGTAGACATTTTTATAAATGTCATGTACCGCAAAAAATCAGGTTAGCTGACTACCTGGATATACTGAATAGGGACATAAAGGTTATCTGAAATGGTAATCGTGTTTAACACAATTACTGATTTGCAATTGATCTGCAACTGTATTGCCAAGCTGTAATTCCAGATATGCATGAAATATGTCATCTCCTGCAGGTATAGCAATAAGTAAAATCACAAGTGATGCTCTGGCATTTGTACCATTTCAGCAGGACCAGCACAAACTATAGTAATGAAAAAACCAATTAGGCATGTAAATAAGCAGTGGTTAGATGCAGGTTGCAGACAATACGGGTTGCACAAACTAGTTGGTTGGTTACTTTACTGCTTTGCAACTACAGTTTTATCTTTACATCAACTGGTTGCCAATCAAGTGTTTTACACTAACATCATATATATCTCTGGGAAGACAACAGATGAGGATGTGTTGAGTCGCTTGCAAAATATGCAAATCTGTTCTGAAATACAAAGAAAGTTACATGTATACTCATCTGATAAAAATAACTGTAACAAGGATTGGCACTTACTTGCCAAGCAGGTTTATGTTCTGTGATATTGCTCCATTTTCTTTCAGTATGGAGTCCATCAACTTTACAGGGTCTTCTAAACTCAGGCCGGAAGGTTTATTGAGCTGTAGGGCACTGCTGGTTGTATCACTACTGTCTAAATGTCTGCTCCTGAGGTTGTCATCTGCTGCTGTTGACACAGCATCCTCTGTCTGTTTGATGTCACCAGAGTAGGTGCTTCTCACCTCCATCTCAACTGGCAGTGCCATAGAGCTGTCCAGTTCGACTTCCAGGATTTCTATATCACTGAGGGATGTAAAAATAGCATTTCATTAGAAAAGACTGTTTAAGTCTACTATTCTGGCAGTTCTTTATAATAAAATGTCCATGGCTGCTCATAACCTTTAAGTACACAAAAAGAATTGTATTGTCTGTTTCTGTACCACAGAGTACTTTATTCCATATATTAATCATTTTTATTGAAACATTTTTCAATCTCTTAATATTAGGGTAAACAAAAGATTGACTATTTTGCCAAACAAAAACAAATATAGCATTAGAACTACACAATATCAAATCATCCATCTTTGCTTTCTTGCAGTCAGGTGTACATAAACTACATTATGAAAAAGTACTACTTTAAGAATAACTTGCATCAAAATACAAGTGCTTCAAATAAAAGTATAAAAATTGTAACCAAGATGGGAGTGATGTCAATAAAGAACGGCCTTTTTTTAAACCTTGAAGCTGAAACCATACCATTACAAGTGCCAATTTCAAAAAGGACAGGTAAATGGATATTTTCGAGTAGCCTAATTAATGTTCTGGCTAAATTTTGGTTGAGCTGAAGTCCCAGCCCCATAAGCCAAGGTTCCATTAGTGGTGTATTGTACATACAACTGGATAGTTAGCTGGTGAATTTCCACAAGAATTATATCAATAAAGCCTTATCGATATAACATGAGAATATAATGATTATATTTTGTATTTTGTCAGTTAGATTTGAGCAGCTGTTGGTATTTGGCTAATTTACTGTAAAACTGCACCAAATTGCCCTTGGCTGTTTACTTTGGCATCATATTCTAGTACACATTTTTGCTATTTGAACACATTAAACCATTAGTTATTTTACATATAATTCACAATTCAATGTTGCATTTTTCTCTGTGAGTGAGACAGAGAGAGTAGTTGAGTGACGGACACATTGATATTGAATCAGACAACTGGCACATTTTCTCTCGAAAACTTACCAATTGTATACATTTAGTCATTTTACTGCTACTACTGAATTTGCACTACCAGTACAGGTTTTAATCTTACTACAACTCAAACTACAATTAATTTTATAATTACTAGTAAAATTGCAGATTTTGTACTCTACACTATTAAGCATTTAGTATTACTATAATTCAGTCATTGCTGCATTTAGTAGTAATACTATGAATACTACTAGTACTCAGTAGTGGTTGGTGGTAAAATGGGGTAGGTGGGCTGACAAATGCATTATACCCATTAAATAGCTAACACTGCAGGAAGGGCAAAATCACGTCCAAGACACAAATTACAGCTACAACACTTACACTATACTCAGTTAGTAGTTTACAAAAACATTACGGATGTGTCTGATGCGATTAAAAAAAACAACACTCTCCTTAACACACCCACACACATTCACTGACCAAATACACACACAGCATTTGACAAATTTTCGCTGTAGTTTATTTTAACAATCACATGATAGGAAAAAACACTTTATCAGGTAGCTTACAATGTCAGGCTCCTAATAGGGATGTAAAAATCTTGATGTACAAATCTTTCATCTTTATTGCAAAAAGCAGGGAGGGCTTAGCCCTATTTTATATTCATACCAGCTGTCAATGCCAGTGTTAAAATTTCATGTATCCTTAACAATTAGAACTACTATAAATACTTCCAATATGCTTTCTGTTACTTATGAACTATAAAGAACTATCATTTATACCATTAAAGATTAGGTTCTAGCTTGTAATTTCCAAGTTCTTTTTCACCTTTTAAGTTTTTTGATGTACAGGAGTTCAGCTTACATGCTGCCAGTTTCACATATACACTTACATTTTAGATCATGACTTTTAAAGCTCTTCATTTTCAAATGTCTGGATTTCAACATATGCTCCCAGTAGTTTCATTTCAGTATTCAGCGACGCATTTTTGCATTTTCCCCAAAAAATGCAATTTTTGCAGTTATTGTACTGGCCACAAATAAAGTGCATAACTGTAGCTTCCCAACGTGACAAGAAAAAAGGTTGTGTTGACTGATGTTGCTCTCTGATCATTTCTGTATTTTCTGTGAAAAGACTATCACTGCACAGAGATGTTCAAAAGGTTAATACAATATAAACAAGTCAAACAATACAAAATTCAGGCCTTGTCTTTAACTCCCACCCTCTGTGTGCCTCAGTAATAAGACACAAAGAAAAAAGAAAAAATAAATAAATAATATACAAAGGTATAGCTCGTGTCTCAAGCAGGAAAAAGATCTCCATGAAGAAATAGGTAAGAGCATGCAGACAAACACAAAACAGTGTTGAAAAATGAAATCTTGCTGTACTAATGAAATCAAACCGCCACGATAGACCATCAACAATTAAAGGACTCAGCATATCTCAACAGTAGGGATGGAGATTTTTATTGAAAGTGATACCATTAAGACTCCTTAAAAGGGTCATATAATGACAAACACACTTTTTCAGATTTTTGGTGTATTATTGGGGTTTTTGATGTGACTTCAAAGGAAAGAAAAGTTCAAACTGACGATCCAGACTTGTTGTGTGAGCTGGCTTGCTCTGTGGTCTTGTGGTTCACCGAGCCGTTCAGATTCATTGCCCCTAGTTATGTCATATGGGGCCCAGTTTACAAATTCTCAGCCCACAAATCCTGAGGCCACATGCAGATGACACATTAGTGAATGTAGTAGTTTAGAGTCAACCGGAGCAGCAGACAATTCTACATAGCAAAGCCAAGAACTAAGCTCACTAAATGCTCAGCTTCAGAAGGCAAAGATAAACGTAAGTCACTGCATCGACTCAGAGTTGCAGAAAAGGTTAGCAAACAGCTATATGTATGTGGTAACCACTTGCTGGACTATTTGCCAACTTCAGTCCATATAAAGCTGGATTAGGATGCTGAAACTGGGAGAGCTGTTCCATCAAAACAAAGCATTGTTGAGGCGTCCAATGCAAAAATAAGTAAGTAAGTAAGTAGTGCTCCGAACGCAACTGCACATGAGCATGGTTACCTCTTGAAATTACATCATCAGGTTGTGAGAATATGAATGCACGAAGAGGGGGGCTAGATTATGATCAACTTTAAACATCAGGCATGCATCAGTGAAAAATAAAAAGTTATCAAAACTAAGAAAATTATATTTTTGTATAACAGTGATGATATTTCCTTGGATTTTTATCTAGTATTTTTAGAATTTGCTCAAAAAGTGAGGAGACAGGCTTTACTGTTGTTATA
>KV751333.1:3836556-3864047 GCA_001698575.1 Mola mola
GGAGTATATTAAAGTGTATAATTTGTGATTGTCTGTTGCCAGTAGGTGGCGCTGTACCTTCACAAGAACAGTAGTATGTAAATGTCTTCAGGGTAGGACACTTATTCATCACATAACATTTCAGGCTCATGGGACCATGCAAAACAGAGTTATAACAATTTGATTTTTTACTGTGAATGATTGAAATTCATTATACTACCACAGCCACATCCATTCAGGAAAACTCAGGATGTTGATAACTTTTCATCCCTGACATGTGTTGCAAAAATGAGTCGACAGCCCCACTTAAAAAATTACACCCCCCTCAGTCCTTTTGATGTAGAGCTACAAAAATTGGTAAGCACACACATACATTAAGTCTCTTAAGCCAAGACTAGAATATAACAGGAAGTCTCCCATTTTGGACTGAATTTCAAATTGGTGTGTTTTTTTCCCCATTTTTAGGTCTCATATTTGAATAAACTCCTGCTGCTGGGGGATTAATTAAACAACTACAAATAATTTGCAAAAAAGATGCTGATGATTAGAAGATTTTGTGCAACTTGAAAGGTCTGGTCTGGCAATGCCTCGAGTTCTCTTTAGCCATATTAAGAGTAACCTATCAGAATGATGTTTAGTTTTTTCAGATACATAAACTTAGTAAGTAAGTAAGTTACTAGAAAGTAAGGAAATTTGTGTTTGGTCGATTATTTCTTTGTTGCACCAATGCTTCTTGGCAACAAATCTCATACCATTGGAAAGCCTGTTAATTTCCCTTTTAAATGGTGCCACATTTGTAAGGAAAATGTATTTGTGGGATGAGCAGCAGAGTGGAGTATGTGAGGAGCGCCCATGAAAAACTTGCCAAATTTTCTCTGCCAATGCCAAAGAGCTTATTCTGCTATTGATTCTTGTTTGAGGTCGTTTATTGGATTGGATGATTGAAGTCTGAAGAAACAAGACACATTGGCAATTTAACAATTTATTAATTTAACCAACAGTGGCCTCAGTAGCATGTGGAAGAATCTTACACAGCCACAATAGCAATGGGATTGCCATCCCACAGCAGTGTGTGACCAATCTGGTAACCTGCATGAGGATGTTCCGGGCTGTTGGGGCTGTGAATCAGACACAAAGGAATAATTGACCAAACACAAATTTCCTTACTTTTTTGTGATAAGTATATTAACAATAGTTGAATTACTGTAGTTTCTTTGGTTACAGTGTAAACACTTTTTCTGCTTCTTAAGATCTTATTGACTGCAATTTTTTTTTTCCCAAAACTTTTGAACAGGTCTCACAAAAAACACTACAAATTAGAATGTATTTACAATTATGCCCTTAAGTATTTGGACAGTGACAGAATATTTGTTATTCTACCTCAGTACACGATAACATTTAGTTAGACAATTTGAAGGATGGCACAGCATTGTATTAACTATTTAAGATGTAGAACCATTTTTACTCAAATTCTCCCCTTTTCAGAGGCTCAAAAATAACTGGACAATTCACTGACGAGTAAATTCATGGCAAGCTATACTCTCCACTTTCATTATTCCATGACAAATTGAGCAGATAAAAAAGCCTGTAGCTGATTCCAACTGTTAAACCTCTATTTGGTAGCTGTACAGCAGAACTCTCAAAATGAGGTCCGAACAGGTGTCGAAGCAAGTGAAGGAGGCCATCAGTAAGCCTATAAACAAAATAACCCTATCAGAGGGATTGCAATGATATTAGGAGTGGTAAAAATCGACAATGTGATACATTCTTAAAATGAAGGACTCCACTAGCAAGCTCAGCAACATCAAAAGGTACAGAAGACTATGAAGTGCAAGTGGATGATCACAGAAATCTTTTTTGTTAAAGAAAACCCTAGGAATATAACAGCCAGCCGTCAAAAACATTCTCAAGGAAGTAAGCGTATCATATTTGAGCCTATAATCAAGAGACACCTTAATGAATGTTAACACAGATGATTTAAAATATGGTTTACACTGCACATACAACCCAAGAAAAGGATGGTAATATCAGAATTTGTGGAAAAAAAAAAATCTAAAAAAAAAAACCTGCCCAGGGCTGGATTATTTCAACAGATGAAACCCTGATAAACTTGTACCAGAAAGATGGGAAGAGAGAAAAAAGTCATGTACGAAGGCAAAATAAGTGAATTTATGTCACTATCGAAATACTTAAGGACCTAAAAACAAGGAACCATTTTGTTTTGTTTCATTTTCTTCCTATTACTCTGCATTGCTTGGTCAACATGTACTCAGCTGCCTCCAGAATCCCATAAATCAGGCATGCCCTGTAGGCCTCCTTCTTCATCTTGACAGGCCCTTCACCTCTAGTGTCCACCAGCAGGCTACGGGGTTACCGCCTTGACTAACACCAGTTAACTTGCTACCGCAGTTCTGAACATCCGCTTCGGCAATGGTGGGAAGGAACATGGCCCACTCAGATTTCATGTTCCCTACCACCTAAGGGATGTGGTCAAAGTTCTGCAGAGGTGGGAGCTGAAGACCATTCTGACAGGGTCCTCAGCCAGATGTTCCCAGCAGACACTTAATATACACTTGGGCCAGCTGGGTCTGACTGGCATCCTCCCCCACCACCTGATCCAACTGGTGATCAGATAAAAACTCTGCTCTTCCCTTCGCCCTTTGCTCGAATTTTCCAAGAATTTAAGTAAAAGATGTAAAACTTTCTTATATGCAAATTTGTTGACATCTATATTTGTGAACACTTTACCTTTGCTAAAATAATCCATACACCTGGCAGGTGAGACATGTCAAGATGTTGATTAAATAGAATGATTACTGCACAGTTGTGCCTTGGACAAATCACAATAAAATGTGTCTAAAATGTGCAGGTCTTTCATGCAGCACGATAGCACAGGTGCCACAAGTTTTGAAGGATTATGCAATTGATATGCGAAATACGAGAATGCCCACCAGAGCTGTTGCCCATTAAAATGAATGTTCATTTCACCACCAAAGATGCCTTCAGTGTCATTTCAGAGAATTTGGCAGTACATACAACAAAAACTCACAAATACAAATCCCATGTAACCACGGAAGCCCAGGACGGCCACATCAGGGGTATTCACCTGAGAGATCGTCTCAGATCAGCCACCCAAATAGCTGATGAATAAGGTGTTTTACATAGATGGAGAATTTCTGTGCAAACGGTCAGAAAGCAGGTAATCTCAGCTGAGTGCTTCTCAGCCTTACTGGGGTCTTGATCTGACTGCAGTATTGAGTGGGTAAATGCTCACCTTTGATAGCATGTAGCACCTTGGGGAAGTGTTCTCTTTACAGGCAAATCCTAGTTTACACTGTGTCAGGCATATTTCAGGCAGCGGGTATTGCATTGGGTCAGCGAGTGGTTTACTGACGTTAGTGGTGTGAGAAGAGTACCTCGTGGTGGTGGGGTTAAGGTATAGGCAGGCATAAACAATGGACAATGAGCAGTCATACATTTTATTGATGGCAATTTGAATGTGCCGAGATATTGTAACTAGATCCTCAGGTCCATTGCCCTGTCATTCATCCCTTCAAATGCCACTATCGTCTTATGTTGCAATATAATAATGCACAACCCCATTTTGCAAGGATCTGTACACAACTCCTGGAAGCTGAAAACAATCCAATTCTTGTATGGCCTGCATAGTCACCAGACACGTCACCTATTGAGCATGTTTGGGATGCTTTGGATCGACAAGTATGACAGCAGTTTCCAATTCCTACCAATATCCAGGAACTTTGCATAGCCAATGGACCAATATTCCACATGACACAATCAATAACCTAATGTTCCAAAATGCCTGAGGGAAATGGTGGTCATTCCAGTTATTTACATGTTCTCTTTCTCCTCTTAAAAATACCTTATGTGATGCTTCGGTTCAGTGCGTAATAAAAGTGTCACTTTAAGATAAACTGTACATTCCAGAGTGACCTTTTATTGTTACCAGTTCAAGACACACCTTTTTCATTCATTTTCTACCGCTTATCCCGTTAGGGGTCGCGGTGGGGGCTGGAGCCTATCTCAGCATCTTGGGGCGAAGGCGGGGTACACCCTGGATGAGTCGCCAGTTCATCGCAGGGCTGACATGTAGAGACAAACAACCATCCACACTCACATTCACACCTACGGGCAATTTAGAGTGACCAATTAACCTACCCCCAGATTTTGCATGTTTTTGGAATGTGGGAGGAAGCCGGAGTACCCGGAGAAAACCCACCTGTGCAATAATAATGCTTGTTAATCAGCATCTTAATATCCCTCACCTGTCAGGTGGATGGATCATTTTAGCAAAGATGATGTCTTTTCTTTTTTTAACTTCACGCAAAGAAAGCAAAGAAAACAGTGTTGCATTTATAATTTTGTTGAGTGCCTCTGGGGGCAACTTGGGGCTCAGTACCTTGCCACATCAACACATTATCTGTTTACATTGAAACAAATATTTGGAATGGAGGACTGATCAGAATAAAAAATGCTTCATGTAAACATGTCAATTGGAAGACTGAAGAAAGAAATTATATTTCCGAGCGAGAGGGGTGGATTATGCTGATCCTTATTCTGAACCGTGTCCATGTACACACTTATTCCAATTGTGACTTCCTGTTTGGGGTAAAATTACCCTGACTGCGCATGTGTGCCCTATACCAAGGTGATGTGACAGCAGCACTAAACTTGGAGGGGTGCTCATGTCTTCCCACTCTCTCCTCCTGTAATGCAGGAGCATTATGCATTGCTGAGCCCGTAGCTTGAGCACGGAGAACAGTAGAAACATTAGTAAGGCTTTCAGAACCTGGCTCAGGTCCATTCTTTAAGATTACCAAGTTTAAATTGCAGGGAAAAGCGTAGAGTGCAAAGTGTAGCCATATCAGTGTTTGTTTACAGCACAGGCGGAAGTACAACTTCTTCTTCTGTGGTTACTTTAGGGAAATTAGACAAATCTGCCCATGTCAAAATGCTGCTATTCTAATTAAAGTTTGGTGTATGTACAGTAGTGTTCAAAATAATAGCAGTCCAATGTGACTAGCCAGATTAATCCAGGTTTTTAGTATATTTTTTATTGCTACATGGCAAACAATTTACCAGTAGGTGCAGTAGATTCTCAGAAAACCAACAAGACCCAGCATTCATGATATGCACGCTCTTAAGGCTGTGCAATTGGGCAATTAGTTGAAAGGGGTGTGTTAAAAAAAATATCAGTGTCTGCCGCTGACTTTACAAACTCAAAACTATTTTGTACAAACTTTTTTGTTTCTAGGATTTAGCAATCCTGTGAATCACTAAACTAATATTTAGTTGTATGACCACAGTTTTTTATAACTGTTTCACATCTGTGTGGCATGGAGTCAACCAACTTGTGGCACCTTTCAGCTGTTATTCCACTCCAAGATTCTTTAACAACATTCCACCATTCATTTACATTTCTTGCGTTTTGCTTCAGAAACAGCACTTTTGATGTCACCCCACAAGTTCTCGATTGGATGAAGGTCCGGGGATTGGGCTGGCCACTCCATAACATTAATTTTGTTGGTTTGGAACCAAAATTTTGCTTGTTTACTAGTGTGTTTGGGGTCATTGCCTTGTTGAAACACCCATTTCAAGGGCATGTCCTCTTCAGCATAAGGCAACATGACCTCTTCAAGTATTTTGACATATGCAAACTGATCCATGATCCCTGGTATGCGATAAATAGGCCCAACACCATAGTAGGAGAAACATGCCCATATCATGATGCTTGCACCACCACGCTTCACTGTCTTCACTGTGTACTGTGGCTTGAATTCAGAGTTTGGCTCACAAACCGTCTGCAGCCCTTGGACCCAAAAAGAACAACTTTACTCTCATCAGTCCACAAAATGTTCCTCCATTTCTCTTTAGGCCAGTTGATGTGTTCTTTGGCAAATTGTAACCTCTTCTGCACATGCCTTTTTTTTAACAGAGGGACTTTGCAGGGGATTCTTGTAAATAGATTAGCTTCACACAGACGTCTTCTAACTGTCACAGTACTTACAGGTAACTCCAGACTGTCTTTGATCATCCTGGAGCTGATAATTGGCTGAGCCTTTGCCATTCTGGTTATTCTTAGATCCATTTTGATGGTTGTCTTCCGTTTTCTGCCACGTGTCTCTGGTTTTGCTCTCCATTTTAAGGCATTGGAGATCATTTTAGCTGAACAGCCTATAATTTTTTGCACCTCTTTATAAGTTTTCCCCTCTCCAATCAACTTTTTAATCAAAGTACTCTGTTCTTCTGAACAATGTCTTGAACGACCCATTTTCCTCAGGCTTTCAAAGAGAAATGCATGTTCAACAAGTGCTGGCTTCATCCTTAAATAGGGGCCACCTGATTCACACCTGTTTTTTCACAAAATTGATGACCTCACTGATTGAATGCCACACTGCTATTTTTTTGAACACACCCCTTTCAACTAATTGCCCAATTGCACAGCCTTAAGAGCGTGCACATCATGAATGCTGGGTCTTGTTGGTTTTCTGAGAATCTACTCCACCTACTGGTAACTTGTTTGCCATGTAGCAATAAAAAATATACTAATAACAGTGATTAATCTGGTTAGTCACATTGGACTGCTATTATTTTGAACACTACTGTATATGCATGTCATGATCGGATTATTTGATTTAGCGTCCATATAAACAGTTGATTTGGAATTTCCCATTACACAAATTTTTAATCTCATTAAGAAATTTTGCGCATGTAAACATAGGTACTAACTGTGGGGGTCAGGGATCACAACACACTCCTAAGTCACAGATGCCCCAAATTCAAATTCATTGAGTGCAATTCTCTAACTTGCTCCAGCATCTTGGTCAATGTTTTCTACATAGTTTCTTGGATGACTTTTACTGAACTTTTCACTCACCTCTTTAGTGCTGCTAGCCTGGTATCAATGTTCTCCTGTTGGCTGTGAACACTCTGAACACTTGCCAAAATCTTGGTGAGGTCTTCATGTCGTATTTTATTGTCCTCTGGCCGAGTGTTAGATACCTGAAAGACAGATATTACAATCAAATCTTGTGTGTACAGTAACACAGAGTGAAAATAAAGGTGAAGAAAACCGTGATCAAGAATATATTGTGTCAGTCAGAGTCAGCAAATGAGGCTAAGGAACAGATAATTGTAAATGCCCTGTATTTAAACAGTATAGCTAACACCATTGAGTGGTGTTATTTTGACCACTCAATGTGTTTTTATACTACTAAGTTTGCATTCACCCGTTCCTACACTGTTGGCAATGACTACACATATACACCAGCATGATGGCGCAGCAATGAGAGCGATTTGACAATACTTAAGGATTTGACAGTTCAGGATCTTTTTCACAGACAATACTAGAACAACAGGGTTTGGGATCGAACCAGGAACCTTCAAATCACTGGACAACTGTTCTACCAACTGTTGCTGTTATCAACATGTCTTGAATAAGGACGTCAAGCGCACACACAAGGCAACCCATTGAGCAATTGAGCTAAAAAGCTACGATCAAGGCAAGTAAACAACAAACCAATGAAATTCCAGCACAAGTGGAAGACCTCACAGCTAAAATAACGCAAATGGAATACTGCAATCAAAGGTCCAATGTGTGGTTAATTGGACTAAATAAAAGTCTCAAAGGGTCTGATGCGATCGAATTTCCTGAAGTGGATACCTTCACTGGGAAACAGGACAATCTGCATAGAGCAGGCTAACAGGCTCTACATTGACGATGCTGCCAAAAAAGATGCTAACCACCCCCATACACTGATTTTCAAACTACTGGATTACACAGACCATCAGGCAATTCTGAGAGGAGCCAGGGCTCTACCTGTTAAGTGTTGCTTTAAGAAAAAGCTAAAAAAAAAAGAAGCAAAAAGATCAACTGGAGTGCAACTGCTTCAGTTCTCAGAGGGAGTTGCCAATCACAAGCTTTCCGGTTATTAAGAGGAACAGAACCGGGCTGTTCTCTTTGCCCCCTTCTGTTTGCTCCTCCTTTAGAATCCTTAACACAGATGGTCAGAGAAAGAGACCCAATATCTCCCATCAAAACTGGTCAACACAACTCTGCAGCGGTGGCCCCCCAGGGTTGGATGGGATTCGCCCCAAGTTCCTCAAGACTCTGGATGTTGTAGGGCTGTCCTGGCTGACACGCATCTGCAATAGTGTGTTGACATCGGGGACAGTGCCTTTGGAGTGACAGACAGGGATGGTGGTTCCCCTTTTTAAGAAGGAGGTCCAGAGGGCGTGTTCCAACTACAGGGGGATCACACCTCTCAGCCTCCCTGGGAAGGTTTAATCCAGGGTGCTGGAGAGGAGGGTCTGGCTGTTAGTCGAACCTCAGATAAAAGAGGAACAAAGCAGTTTTCATCCAGGCCATGGAACACTGGACCAGCTCTATACCCTCTCAAGGGTACTGGAGGAGGCATGGGAGTTTGCCCAACCAGTCTACATGTGTTTTGTGGATCCGGAGAAGGCTTATCAAACCTGAAGCAGTTTCACTCCATTTGATTTTTTTTGCTTCTTAAGTATGACAGTAATGAGTGCTTAAAGAGATAGGATGCTCTAGTTTAAAGCTGTCTAAATGGTCCAACGTAGGCAGATTTAAACTCTGCAGAAATGAGGTGCAGTGCTTTTTATTTAATGGATAATCTGATGTGTAGAAATTGCTATAAATTTTATTATTTTTTTACATTACTCTTGCTAACAGTTTGATAAGGTTAAATTGTAAAATGAAAAATAATAACATAATAATGAAGTGGAAAGAGAAGTGTCAATTTTTTTTTTCAAAGGAACTATGAACAACGGAATAGAAGGCACTAAATATGATAAATCATGCTGTACCGAAAGGTATAAACTCTAATATTTATACCTGGGTTGTATATAAAATATTGATGCTGTCCTGATCTGTTGGCTCACTGATTTGTTAACCATAGGTTACAGTGAGCTAAAGTTAATGACATTTTATCTGATGTTCTTGTGTCCTCCACCAGATCATCACAGGGGTGTATCCTCTCACCTCTTTAATTGGTCCACTACAAACATGTATCAGAGCAAGCACAATTAAATTCTTCGATAATTCTGCCATAATGCCACTGTTGAATGGTGACATAATTAACATAATGCAGGACTGCCACCACACCCGATTCCTGGTGCAAGCTGTCTACAGTGCCCTACAAAGCCCAGTAGCTGCCCAAAGGCCCTTGAGGAAGGCTGGTCCCACTGGCGCTATGACCAGGTGCTCAGGGCGGTCGAGACTATAGCCACTGACATCTGCTCGAGGAAGTACCATCAGTTGTAAAGTGGATCTCCATTTTGAAAGCTAAGGAGAAACCCGGCCAACACCCAAAAGACAGGACAGACCTTTTCTCTACGGCCCCCAACTGGCAACTGCATGTTGACCTGAGTTTCAAGAGCACATCGCAGTGACATCACTCAAGCCAAACTTGATCATCATCAATGACGTGACAAAACATGATCATGGTGGAGCTCACAGTACCCTGGGAATAAGCATTGAGAAGAAATGCAGCAAGTACCAGACACTGGTGGAAAAGTGCAGAGACAGAGACTGGAAGACAGACTATGAGTCAACAAAGTTCTGCTGCAGAGGTTCTGCAAAGCCCTCAACAAAATGGGCATTACAGGAGAGAGAAAGAAGGGAGCCAATCAAACCATGAGCAAAGCCGCAGAGAAAGCCACCAGGTGGCTTTGCATAAAGAGGGTTAATCAGTGGGCAGTTGCTGCTGGGATGTAAGTTGGGGCTTGAGAGACCTCGGCTGGGTCACATGGGTGAAGGTTTCTGAGGATGAAAGACCACAAACAGCCAATGACCCCACAAAAATTAATGAAGACGCATCCCAGCAAATCCAGAAGACGTATTTTACATGCAGCAATACAAATTACTTGGCCACATTCATTAAAACCAAGCTGACCATAAAACCTCAACTGGATGCAACAAAAAAGTATTAATGCAGATAATGTTCTAAGGAAGCCGTTTCATTTAATCATTCTTGACCTTCTTAATTGGGTTGATCGACATAAAGAACAGGAAACGGTAGCCTTTGCTGCAGTCCTTTTTTGTTTTGGGTTTTTTTTGTTGGAGGTTGCTGTGTTTGTTTGAAATCTAGTCCGTAAAACTACACAAACTTTGCCGTCTAGGTACGTAATAAAGCATTGAATTTTACACCTAAAAGTGTACATAAATTACATCTTATGAATTTTTAAAATACAAAAATGTATTTATTAGCTTACTCGTACCGGCCATGAATAATTATCAACTATTGCTATTGCCTGAAATACATTCAGAAAAATATCTAGCATGTCCGAGTACATGTACATAAATTTTTTTTTTTAAAAAAACAAAAGGTTGTAGTCTTGTGGCATTTTGCAGTATGCAAAGTATGCTTTTCTGGCTAATCTGACTTAAATTCCTTGAAAATATCTTTAGGAAAATAAGTCACTCTGCTGAGCCAAGAGCAGAGCAGAGTGAGGGCAGCTCATTGACAAGTAACAGAACATTCAATGACAACAGACAAAATGCATGCATTAATTTAAGTACTAAATATTTTTGAGATTTATGTATAACTAAAAAATGATTATATAGATGAGACAATGATGATGATGAAACCCTAAAGACAAAATGATAGGGAGCGAAATAAACTGCATATGTTTTAAGTCCTAACTGTGTGCAAGCTGCATGGAACAATAATACATTTTGTAAGACCAGCTGCAGGATACAATCAAAGGAAAATGATAAAAGCATGCAACTTGGAATGCAGCAATGATGATTTAAATATTTTGTTTGCGTCCTTTATTCAAAGAACTCCAGGTTCTTTGAATAAAGGACCTTGGAGTCACTTGACCTTTGTTTTATCTAAGAATAAAATTGATTCTGTTGATAACCAAAAATGATAACCAATGACTCAACCTTCCTCTTGATGTTCTCCAGCAGGCCATCCTGTCCATGTTTAAAGTAGGGGTGCTGAAACTCCACTGGACCGTCCCTCTCCTGTTTCACAAAGCCTGTGTCTATGTGCATCACTTTTCGGAATCCATCTGAACAAATGGACAAACAGGGGGTAAACTTATTTTTAAAAAATGTTTGTAGCTGCATATGCAGACACAAAAATACACATTCATTTAAAGGTGCTCAATGCAAGATTTTAGACCATAATATAGCATCAAATAACTATTTGCTATATAAAGATGTAGCAGAGTAATGGCCACCTGAACACAGGTTGCAGTCTTACTCCCCCAGTGGGTGTGTAGCCCGCACAGTTGTGAGTGCATTTGATGTGTATTTGAACCCCTCCCAGTTTGCTGGTTGCATCTCCCCTGCATTTAAAAGTAAGAGCTTGGGGTGTGCCTGCTAACAGTTTGAACTCTGAGTACAGTTTGCAGCGTTCAGCACACATTCTAACGTCTCTTCAAACACAGGAAATGTATTCCTTGGCAAGAAGTCTTAAAACAAAGGTAGGCGAAAGGTGAAAGTGTCGATAAAAAGCAGAAGCAAAAATTGCACATCATGAAATCTTTTTCAACTGCAAAGAAAACTTGTATGCAGAGTACAAGGAATTTGATAAATGATCACAACATTTTATTCCTACATGAAAATTATTTTTAAGAGGAGTTGGCAACATAGTTAAGCTCCTGATGTCCTGATGTTGCACATAGCATAGAATTTTGTGTGTGTATAGGACATGAAGCACCACGGATTTGAGAGGGCTCAAAACAAGCCCTGGGAACAGTCTAAAACAACCCTCTGAGCTTCCTCCACTCTTCCAGGGTCATCTCTGAAAGCAGCCTTTGTGAAATAGAAAACAACACAGAAAGCAATGTAGATCAGTGTTTGATCTTTTGATGGGTTATATATTGACAAGAATCATTGTCACTGCAAATACTTGTCTTCTCATTTCAAATCAGGCACATTTTGTCTTATTGCTGTTCAAAATATCTCCTAAAAAGGCAGTATCTTGTTGGAAAGATGCATCTTGTTTCAAGAGAATACTTTGATATTTATATTTCAGTTTCATACATATCAAACACTCCAGTGCAGTAACCTTCCACATTGCACAAATAGCATAAATTGTCTTAATTGTAATTCCTTCTTGCCTGGGAGCCTGAGGGTCCTGCACAGCATGTTAGTTGTTCCCAGGATTGCGCTCTTCTGGACAGAGATCTCAGATGTTGTAGTCAATCTCCAAGCTTGGGGGTTAAAGCCCTGAGTGCTCCTATCACATCGGGTACCATTGATGCCTTTACTCCCCACATCCTTTCCAGCTCCTCTTTCGGCCCTTGGAATTTCTCAAGCTTCTCGTGTTCCTTCTTCTTGATGTTGCTATAACTTGGGATTGGGACATCTACCACTACTGCATTCTTCTCATGTTTCTCAACCACCACGATATCTGGTTGATTACCCACCACCATCTTATCAGTCTGGATCTGTAAGGCCCAGAGGATCTTAGCTCTGTTGTTCTCAATCCCCTTTGGAGGTGTTTTCCACTGTTGGTGCTCAGGTGTGTTGACAGTGTGTTCACACAGACATCCATTTATGTTAACAACACAAGACGACAATGAAGTGGTTGAATTTGGCTACAAAAATAAACCAATAATCATCATAGATAATTAATAGCCATGCGAGGCCGCATCAACAGACCAAAACACAGCTTCTTCCCCATGCCTGCTAAGACTCCTGCAAGCACCACGAATACTACCATGTGCAATAATGTGGCCACTGTAATAACTGCTCCTATTACACATTTTTCTTAAATTATGCACAGTATTTTACCTGCACCTTGCCACGCAACACTGCAACTGACACATTTTACATATGCTGATCTTATTTTATATAGATGTATTCATTATTTTTTATCCTTATCCTTTTTACTTGACAGTAGCTGCTACAAGAGATTGCTGCTACAAGCTGTTTCGTTGCAATACAGTGCAATGACAATAAAGCTTATTCTATTCTAATGATTATTAGAATAGTAAGATCTAATTTACATTAGATTACCTCAGGGCACCACCTTTAAAGAAGGGAAAAGATAGCCAATTTAATTAATCAGTCTCATGAATCTATCAAACTGTGAATTTGGAATTATGCTTAATAATTAACTAAATAATTACAACCTACATTCCTTCATCAACAGCTAGTTGGAGTTCTTGACAGTGTAGAGGTTGGCAAAATTCACTCAACATTAAACACACAGCATATTTATCCAAAAGGGTTTACTCAAGAATGAACAATAAAGAAAAAAAACAAACAATGTCTAATCTAAGATGTAAACCATTATATACATTTATATACAAGGGTGCGCATGTATGTGCATGTGTGTGTGTGTGTGTGTGTGTGTGCATAAAAGAGAGATGGATGGTTGTTAAACAATGGCAAAATGGCCGAAAGCTGTGTAAGTGTCAAACCAAATGTTCCTTTGTTACTGGGTGCTCAGACAATTTAATGGTTGAGACCCTGCATGTGTCAAGACAGTGTTGTGTAGGTGTGAGGACGTAGTGCCAGGGTAGAAGGAAGATGTTTAGTTGCATGCAAGACCTGTGTCTGTGTCGGCTAACTTAATTTACAATTGTGGCTAATCCACTTATTAATAACCTGACTAAAGTCACAACACTTTCATCAATTACACGTTTAACTGTGCTATGGGTTGATGTCCCAGGTCAACTTTATCAGTTCTTAAAAGGGGAGAGATGTTCTCCTGGTGAAGGTTTGATGGCGAGTCCAAGTTGAAGCTCTTGCAAGGAATTCTCGCAGAGTATGCTCTTCTTGTTGTTTAGTCCTGGTGCTGGAGGAAACCCATTAATCCTTTGCTCCTTGCAGAGTTAGCAGTTCTGCTAAACTCTTCAGTAACTCCTTTTGGTTAGCCTAAAGGTCTGGTTGCTGCTGTTGGCTAAATTTGAGCTTGGTGAGTCATCAGCATCTCTTTGGTTCTAGCGCCGATCAGCGCTGAGAGGGAAGAGTTGGGCTCTGTAGCTCCAGCTCTGAGGAGAGCATAGAGAGAAGAGAGGATCTCTCTTGTATGCCTGTCTTTTCCGGATGTCTGGTATTTAGCACCAAGGTGTAAAAGGTTGTAAATAGTCGGGGGCTGGGAGGATCACTCATTTGTGGACCCAACACCACTTTGATCCTTGAACCTCCAGCCCATACTCAGTACAAATGTTCCTGTATACTATGCCAACCACTTGGTTATGATGCTCCAAGTATGCCGTACCTGCCTGCATCTTGCATCCTGCTCTTATGTGCTGCACTGTCTCAGGGCCATTTTTGCACAGTCTGCACCTTGGGTCCTGTCTGGTGTGGTAGACCCCGGCCTCTATCAATCTTGTGTTCAAGGCCTATTCTTGTGCTGCCATGATCAGTGCCTCTGTGCTGTCCCTGAGAACAGCCTTCTCCAGCCACTGGGATGTTTTCTCTATCAGCCATTTCCTCTATCTGTTGGTGGTATATCTCATGCAGGGGCTTGTCCCTCCATGATGGTCTTTCTTTTTCTTCCTTCTCCACACTGGGTTTCTGCTGCCTGAAGCATTCACTTAGCAGGTCATCATTCGGGGTCATCTTCCTGATGTACAGTATTCCTGAATTTTTGCTGTTTCATCTTGGATATTGGGTCTGACCCTCACTAGTCCTCGCCCTCCCTCTCTCTACTTAGTGTACAGCCTCAGGGTGCTGGACTTGGGGTGAAACTTTCTATGCATGGGGAGGAGCTTCCTTGTCTTGATATATGTGGCCTCTATGTCCTCCTTTAGCAGGGTTATTATACCAGCGGGGTATAATATCTAGCAGAGTATATGATGATGGGAAGGACATAGGTGTTGATGGCAGGGATCTTGTTCTGACTATTCAGCTGACTTTTCAGGACTTGCCTTACTCTATGTATGGTGGCTGACTTCCTAGAGGGCTCTTCATGATTTCCATTTGCCCGCAGGATCCCAAGTTATTTGTGGCTGTCCTGAACATTGGCTATGTTGCATTCTGATAGTTCAACCTTTTCAGTTGAGCTCATCTTGCATCTCTTTGAGAACATCCAGCTACACTTGTTTTGCCCGAATGACATTTCAATGTCATTGCTATAGATTGTGGTGATGTGGATCAGTGAGTTGATATCTCACTCACTCTTTGCACACAGCTTGATGTCATCCATGTCGAGGAGGTGGCTGATAGTGGTCCCATTTCTGAACCAGTATCCAGGGACACTCTTGTTATGATCTGGCTGAGGGAGTTCTGCCCAGCGAACAACAGCAGAGGGGATATGGGATCATCTTGGTATATGCCATACTTGATGCTTACTTGGACAATTGGCCTTGAATTGGCTTCCAGAGTAGTGTTCCACAGCCCCATCAAGTTTTTGATGAAGGCTCTTAGTGTCCTGTTGATCTTGTACAGCTCCGAGCACTCAAGTATCCATGTGTGTGGCATTGAGTCATAGGTTTTCTTGTAGTCAATCCAGGTAGTGCACAGGTCGGTCTTCCTGGTCTTACAGTCTCTAGTGACTGCACTGTCAACTAGTATCTGGTGTTTGGCTCCTCTGGTGTCACTACCTTTCTGGGCCCTGCTCATGTATTGAGCCACATGCCTACTCATCTTGGCCACAATGATTCCTGACAGGAGCTTCCATGTTGTGCAGAGGCAGGTTATTGGCCAGTAGTTGGATGAAATCGTTCCCTTCTGGGGGTCCTTCATGATCAGGACCGTCAAACCTTGGGTCAACCACTCTCGGTGGGTCCCATCTTTTAGCAGCAGTTTCATCTGAAATGCTAGGCGTTCATGAAGTGCAGTTAGCATCCTTATCCGCTAGCTGTGGATCAAGTCAGGGCCTGGTGCTGACCAGCTCTTGATCCTTGAGACTCTTTCTTGGGTGTCTACCATTGCGATGTTTACTGGGCCTTGTTTTGGGAGATGGCTGTGGTCCTCTCTCAAATCCACCAACCACTAAGCATTTGTTTTAATGAAGCTTCTTACTCCAATATGCTTTTCCAGTAATCTTCAGTCTCACCCCAGGCTGGGTCCATCCTCATCTCATTACCCTCCCATTTTCGATGGTTCAATGGTGAACATCCAGGCCTCCATGTCTCTAGTGTGCCTCTCCAGGCAGGTAGCCAGGGCTGTGAGTCTCCAGTGTCTCAGTTATGGACAGCTTGCTGTACTTTAGTGGTCTTGTCCTTCTCCAGCTCTGACACTTCTCTAATCTCTCTCCATTTGCCTTTATCCTAGCCTCCAACCTTGTTCTCCATTGGATGGGTGGAGTCAGGGAAACTGAGAGTCAATTAGGAGCACCTGACCATTACTCCCAGTTTCTTATGCCCCCGCTAAACAACAGTGTACTCTCTCGCATCAGTCTTAGGCTGCTATGCCTCAGGGTTCCCTGCTACTGTGTCCCCTCCCTCCTTCCTCTCAAGCAAGACTGTTGTTTCCAACAGCCTCAGGTGGACACTGCGTGCTGCAGGCTGGCAGTTGGTTTGGCGGGGCCATATTCTGAATGTAAACAGCAGTTATTTGAGGGTGTTTCAAATTTGCAATAAAAATTAAGAACACTAGCTTTGTCAATTATTTTTACAGATAACAGGTTTAATAAAAAAAAAAAACTCCTGAAAGAAATACTCTGTATTTATAATACAGCCCATAGCTGTGTTAGCAATTGTTAGCAAGGCGCGCAAAGTGAGTGGAGTATGGTCACATAAGCTTGGCCAACACAGCCATCTGTTTTGCTCTAACAAGCTGATGCTGTAGTGCGTATTTAGCATCTATAAATTCAGTCCGAAATTTAAGTACTTCTAAACTTAAATACTAATACTTAGTGTCATTTATCTCAGGTCACTCTTGTGTCAATCAGTTAGTTTTGCAATTTAAGTGCTCAAGTATTTAGTTACATTTTCCCATAAGCAATCCATTACTCTTAAAATATCACCTTTTTCTCCTTTTTATTACCTTCAATGTGATTTTTTTTTTTTTCAAACATGATATACCGTAGGCTATAATCTCTGTGTTTCTCATAGAGATTGACTGATGCACATATATGCCTCTTCTCAGATCACTGACAGATCATCAGCAAGGGATATTTTTTTTTTAAAATCTAACTCGGACAGTTAGGAAATTTTGTAGTACATCTCAAATTAGAATATTGTGAACTGTCATCAATTAAACATCAGAATAAACAATTAATATATTCTACATTAATTACATGTAAACTTTTTCAAACATTTTACTATTTTCATTTTAATAATTATGCCACACAGCTCAAAAGAAATATGATATATACAAATTTAATGTTTTGAATTAATCTACAAGAAAAAAAATTCTATTTTTGAGAGGCACAAGAAAAATGTCAAAAACAATAAAATGCAATGATTTGAGAACTCTTCAGCTTAAATGTAATTCAAAACAAAGACAAGATATAAAAATTTTAAGAATACAAAGAACATGTTTAATATTCAAACTGATAAACTCTGCAAATATTATACTCATTCTGAAAGCTTCAGCTTTTACACTTGCCAAAGGTCCCACTAACACTCACTTACATCTGGCTTTTCAGTGCAATGTTAATGTAAATAAATAGATTAGATAGTTTTAGGTCAATTAACCCCACAGTAGACACAGGTTGTTTATTGGCTCCAACTTGTCTCATTTGTGATGTTTCATAAATGTTAGTCCTAGGTGTACATGCTAATTTCTGGCGGATTTTCCACACAGCGCTTTGACATGATCAACATAAAGGACAACAAGTGTAATAAAAAATTCCTATTCGTCAGAGTAATAATTTTGATGACTAATCATAAATAACTATTAACTTCAGTCAGGACATGGATGTTTTTCAATCAGAATTTGTGTAAGTGCTTATGAAATATTCAGTGTTTTCTGCCAAAAATTTCCATTCTTTCCTTATAAAGAAATTCCAAAATTTCAACTTTTCACTGCTCCCTCGTATTTTTAGCTAGAAACTCAATTCAAACACTAAATTGTGCCTTATTTTCTCTCATTTTGTTATAATTTAACTTTTCAACTACAACTTAAGGGGTGGGCAATATATATCGAATACACAAAATGTAACGGGGCTTTTTCCACATGAGATACACTAAACAACATCATGCGACCATCGTTTAAAAATTGTGATGTGAATGTTTCAAGCTGTCACCATAAAATCACTTTGGAGTTTTGCTTCTCTCGCTCTCTCCTGATGGCTTCTCAAAGCAGAAAGATCACTCCCCCGCCCATCCAGAAAACTCTAATGGGCGCATGCATGTTTTTGTATCAGTAGAAGCAGAGGGAGGAGAGCATGATAGAGCAGAACATGTGAAGAGCTTATGCGAGTTCTCAGTGTTCATAAACATACACAGAGAGCCATTGTAGTTCTCCTGTGTTTTTGGAACGGAAGAGGGCAGCGAGGCATTGCTCCCTTGCACGCATTCTACCTCGCCACTAGATGCTGTTTATGTTCACACAATGGACCCTTAAGGCCTCTGTACATCAGACCCTAAATCAGACATTTTTTCATGCAAATAACATTAAGTGTTTTTGTCTCTGTAGGCAGTCAATGAAATCTTTCCTACCTTCATATATTTTGGGACCGAAGTGGATTTTTCTAAAGTTTCGCTTCCAATGAGTACATATTTGACCAATCAAGATGCTCATTGTCGCCCCGTCACATTCAACACTGACAGGACAACCTGTCAGTTCTCCTCTCCTTTCCATTACTGGATGTACACATTTGTCTCAAATTTTTTTTCTCGTTATTAAGTAAAATGCACACCAGGTCATCATCATTTAATGTCTTAATTTTGACATTTTTATTGTTGTATTTAGAATTTGCATATTTTATTTGTCAACACCCATGATGTAAATACACAGGCGCATTAACATTCACCTCCGAATTATTCGTAGTTTCATGTTGTTTATACGTGTTGCCCTTGAGGGGCAAAGGTCTTTATAGTGACAGCTGACAAAGACAAAAAAAAAATTTCTTTAACTTAGCTGAAGTCAAACAAATTTAATTCTGTCTCTGTCAAACAGCAGATGTGTCAGGTGTTAGATTTGGGGAGCTGTTGTTGTTTGGCTAATTTAAACCTGCAGTATGTTCCCTTGTTTTGACTGGGGGAGTGCTAGTATGACTTTACAATACTGATTTTGCTACTTGAATCAGGATCACATTTAAACCATTAGTTTATTTTCATAAAAGTCAACAAATTCAGCAATCAGGTTTAGTATGAGCCATTCAACAAACTTATATTTTAACTAATTCCACTGATTCCCTTTAAATCCTCACAAGTTTTTCAACAATTCATCGTCTTGCAGCTAACAATCCGTAGTTATTCAGGTAATTCATGTTAGATTAAAATAGTTATTCTGTGTAATGTGATCTTTCCAACATGATCCAATGTTTTATCGACAGTATTGTATTCTAGCATCAGCTCTTCCCCAGCAACATTTCCACCTGCCATTTCACCAGATTGTATGCTATAGTTTGTCTGATACAGTACACAGTTACATAATTCTAGAACTGTCTATTGCATTCGTTTGTGCAGTCTATAAATGACACAAAAAAATCCTTATCTTCAGGCAGAATGAATGTGGTCAAGTGCCAGTTGTAAGTAGTTCTACTTGTGGTTAAAAAAAATTAAATAAATCTGTGTGTACATGCTAATTTGGGTGTAAAAGAGTATGTTTTGAAATTAAATGTCACCATGGCATTTAGGTAATTTAAAGTGGTTGTTTTACTAGGTGGTAACAGAAAAATCTAAAAAATGATAGAATCAGGCATCTTGCAGATGCCTCTGTGTGACTCTAACAAGCACTAAAGAAAGGCAGAACGAACGATGATGAATGCCATCTTACACATATTGAGCTGCCTGATGAAACTGGCCATGTTGTTGTGCTTAAAGAACTTCGGGAGGATTTCCTTGGCAAAGCGCTGCTCGTCCAACACTAGGAAGCTGTTGCCCTCCTGGAAACAATGAGTCAGCGTCAGAACAGCTCCTCAGAGGTTTACCGGATACATTTTAGCGTGTAATTTGACTTAATGTCCTCAACATTAGAACATAAAGCATGTAAAATATTTATTGATTAACCGATGCTGGCGTGACGCTGAAACCAAATTTGGCCAAGCTAACTAGTAGGTAATGAATGAAGAAAAACTATTAGCTCATTTACCGTTGATATTTATTAAAAGGTAGGGTGGCATGCACAGCGACTGAAACTTAGTAATTATTATTTCGGTGGTGTGGAATTATATTAACATGCTAACAGTATCCAGTTTTGGTGTTACCTGACTCCAGCAAATTAATTCATTAGTGTCTGCGTCCTCGACTAGAGTCCACAGCTTGGTGAGGAAAGCTGGGACGTTCGAGTTGTGTTTCATCTCGCAAAGTCAAATTGGAAATACGCAATGTTTACTATGTATGCAAGCAGCAAAAGCAGCAGGTGCTGTTTTTTTTTTTTCTCTCTCTCTCGCTCTTCCTCTTCCTCTTCTTCTTCTTCTTCTTCTTCTTCTTCTTCTTCTTCTGCTGCTGCTGCTGCCGCTTTAATTTCTACTTCTTCTATATTCTAGGCAGTCTGGAAGCCTCTTGGCGTATTACTGCCCTCCGCAGGACCAATTAGTTATGACCGTCACACTTCATATCCTCACATACAGCTGCCAGACATGCAGGAACTGTAAAACTGCTTTTAATGATCAGTTGGTGGTTGCCATAACGACAATGTCTTGTAAAGGTTTTCCTTTCTCGGTTATATTTGACACATTCCAGAAAAACATGTTTGATTGTTTCAGGGTGTCTACATTCACAAAGTCCGTTCGGATGCTTCCGTATCAAATATAAGTGCTGATTAAACCCACAATGACCAAGCCTTAGTCACAATACTCACATTGATTTTTCCTCTAAGTTCAACCTTTCCCATAGATATATTCACCTTGACTTTGCTTTTCTTGAGGGTTGACTTTGCATTAGCATCTACTGCTTGATTTTCCTCCTGCAACTTCACAGTTCTTCCAAACTGTGAACAAGACAGCTAAAATCTTAATGATGAGGTCAGGGCAAGCTTTTGATTTGCCTCCTCTTAATGCCAAAAAAGCAGCTGCTTAATCAAAATATGGTAACAGTTTCTTTAGATTTATACCCTCTATCCACCACAATGCCCATTGCTAACTTCTATAGTGAAAACAGAGCTCCCATTATTAATTTGCTTATTAAATCCATAACTGGGCTGAGGCACAAACACCTCAAACCCTGCTTTCCCACTCCCTGGATCCATAATACCATCCATAAAGATTTTCAAACAAGATCTCACTTCTGTATTTAGATAATGCTCTACTTTATGGCCTATCCTCTTACTTTCCTTTTCGTATAGAAAAGTTAGATTGATGTCCACTTCTTGCATTACCGAGAAGGGCATGGGTGACCAGCTCAATTGCTTTGCTACATTTTCTTTTCTCAGCTTCATGGCCCAATGATTTATATCTTGAAAGAATGGCCCAATGATTTATATCATGAAAGAATGATCTGTATCTGGTCTTACATCCCATGACTCTTGCAAAATGCATCTAACTGGACAGAACTGTGAGGTGCCTCTCAACTTTACACACTACTGTAGCCCCAACTTACCATGAGGGCATTTCTCCAATTTGTATGAGCAGCACAAGGAATGGGGATGTTTTACAAGTACCACAATAGAGCCTCAATGTCTTGGACTGCAGCGTGTCTAATTTCCCTGGCACATACTTTGCAGCTGAGCCATTAATAAAACATCCATAATCTTTTACAGATCTTATCATTGAGTGATACATCAAGTGCATGGACCCCCTCTCTTTCATAGAAAAAAACAAGTTAAATGGATTATCATTCTCTGAAATCTTTTCCAGTATCCTCTGATTTGTTAACATTATTTCAGCTTGCTTTATTTCTCTTTCAGCATTTAGATTCACAGACCTATGGATTGATTGAAAAACATCAGCAAACATGTCAGCCTTTTCTTTATTGGATAATGCTTCCACTTCCAACTGACCTCAGATGCCTTGCGGGAGTCTTTGGGCCTAATGTTTTGCAAAATCTCCTCCAACTATTTATTTTTGCATTTTTATTTACTTTTCTTTTCTCTGCTCTTAGTCTATTATATTCATTCATATACCATACAATTGGACGTTAGCTTAGTTTCCTATATTTTTTTATGCTGCAGGAGGCATATTCTGCACTGGACAGACCCAACACCACTGTAAGCATCACTTTCTTTGACTTTTCCAGAGCCTTCAACACCATCCAGCCCAGGGCACAGAAGGCGAAGCTGGAGGACATGCAGGTGGATTCTCCTCTGATCGCATGGATCACCGCCTACCTGACAGGCAGACGCAGTTTCTAAGATTACAGCACTTTGTGTCTGAACGTCTGATCTACATCCAAACTCTCTCCTTCCTCTGGGAACACTAAGGTGTTTGTCAGGACACCTGGGCTTTTGTTTTTAATTATACTCACCATTGTAGACCATTAGCATTATGTTCCACTGCCAAAAATACCCGCTGCCTCTGAGACGGCAGACTGGCTGCTACAATTCTAGGGCTTATATTTGATGCTGACCTTTCTTTTAATTTGCAAGTCAAAAATGTTGTAAAGTCTTGTTTCTTTCATTTTAAAACAATCTCAAAAATAAGGTCATATTTATTAACTGCAGACTTCCACAAAATTTTACATGCTTTAATTTTCTAGACTGCTACAATGCACATTATTTGGGAATCAGCCAGACCTCCCTCCATTGTCTCCACCTGGCACAAAATGTTGCAGCTCGCCTCATCACTGGGACAAACACTGGCTACCTGTAATGTAAAGAATTGATTTAGACATTTTATTGATCACTTTTAAAGCGTTAAATGGCCTCACCCCCTACTATATCGAGGATTTATTAATCTTGCACATTCCCTCTCTACCTCTTAGATTTATGAACAGAGCACTCTTGATAACCTCAAGGTCAAAACTAACGGCGACCGAGCCTTTTCCATTTAAGCCACCACTTTGGAACTCACTGCTGTCCAAGCTCAGACATTAAGTGTTTTGGCAACCTTTGAAACCAGTCTTAAAACTTTTCTTTTTACGAAAGCCTTTTGTGACTCATGATTTAGATACATTTGTCTTTCATGTAAGCTTGTGTATGCATACATTTATTGTTTATAACTTTGTTGTTAATTGTCTGCCTTTTTGTATTAATCTCTGTATCAGCATAGTGTAACATTGTTAAGAAAAGTACTATATAAAAGTTTATTATTACCTAGTGTGTATCTATCCAAGATATCCCATCCTCCAATTATAGCTAAATTTGGAGATTCGTATGTTAGATCTATATGACTACAGGTGTTTACAATATGAAACCTGGTCAGCCTACCATCAATAATTGCTATCAGATTACGCTTGTCCAGGAACTGCTCCATTTTTGTCCTTGCTTTCATTACCCCATAAAGGGTTATGGGCAGTACAGTCCCCAACCCAAATTACAAGATGGCTAATATGCTTCGTAATGACATCAAATCCAGCAAACTCCAGGTGTTTACAAGAATTATAAAAATTAGCAACTGTTATTGATTTATGGCTGGTTGGCACATCCACTGCCAGACACTCAAGATCAGAACTTACGAAAAGTCTTATGAATATATATTGCATTCTCAGCTAAATAAATGCTTTCATTGGGCCAGCAAAGCGCCAGGTAGCAAAATGCCAGGGGCTCTCACCGCCGAGCGAGAAAAGTGTTCCTGTACGTCCTGAAACTTATCTTCTTAACTGTAAATCTTGGCATCATAAAAAGCCCAAAGAAGTCACTGGAGACATTTAGAGTCTGAGTCAGTAGACTTTATTTCCTTAAAAGGTCACAAACCTGAGTCAGTTTCAGAACCCGACTGATTTTTTTGTAACTGCGACATCAAGGACAGGGAGAGATCGAGGAGGATGATTCTCTGTGGCGACTCCTAGAAATACCTACGTAAAGCTGAAAGAGGAAGAAGTTTAAAATATTGTCTGAAAATAATCAGTCCCTTCAAGAACCGTCTTAAACCATTTCCCAGTCTCTTGTAATTATTTTGTTTATCTAGTTTATATTATTACGTGACTGGAGGGATATGCTTGATGCTTGTGATGTTTCATATACAAGCTGTTCTGGAAGTATAATTGTATGGAAGCTTATTACATTCACTTGTAAATCATTTTTTCTGGCTCTGTTTTTTTTCTCAGAAATTCAGAAAAACAGATTGACACTTGAAGGCTTGCACTCTCTGGGTGAGCAGCAGTAGCACCAGTGTAAGTGATCTGCTCAGGAGGTCAGATCGACTTGGGGTTACTCTCTCCTTCTGAATTTCTGAGATTAAGAAAAAGTCAGAAATTTCTGAATTTATGAGTTATTCTCAGAAATTTCTGAATGTATGAGTTATTCTCAGAAATTGCGAAAAAAAAAAGAGCCAAATGTTTTTTAAGTGACTGTAATGCATTTGGTAAAATTGTAATCTCAGTTGTTTAAATAAAATGTTAAACAAAATACAACAAAAAAGCTTACTCACAAACTAACAGCAATGGTGACCTGTGCAATTCAGGACTCCTGTTGCCTTCTGAATTTGCCAGCTTTTATCCTAACCTGAATCAATTTCAATCTTATTGAATTCAAACTGAAAACTCCATGCAGCAACTGCATCTATGTGAGGATCCTTTGATGTGAATATCTGAATCGTTTCTTATATAATTTCCTGTATTTATATAGAGCTTTTACACTACAGGTTTTGCATTCACCCATTCACACATACATTCATACACCTTCACTTTTCATCAGGAGCGTTAAACATTCACACACTCATCCACTGATGGCGCAGCATCAGGAGCAATTTCAGTATCTTGCTCAAGGACACTTCGACATGTTAACTGCAGGGTCTGGAATCGAACCAGGAACCTTCCGATCACTGGACGACCGCGCTATCATCTGAGCCACATCTGCATGTTTTTAGCTCATTTTCATTCCAGCCAAAACTGTTTTCGTGCCCACTCTCCCTCTTAAGATGTCTGTAACACATCTTTTGTTTCTGGTCTGACACTTTGGCGTAAAAATGTTGTGAACAGCTGGACAAGGATAAGGACAAGTGATAATCACTTGGACAATCCATTATCACCTGGGCGCCGCAGTGAGTGGCAGCCTGACACAGCAGCTCCTGCTCCACTACTCCTTTTAGTCCCTGGTGGTCTAGGGTTAGGATTCGGCTCTCACCGCCGCGGCCCGACTAAGATTCCCGGTCAGGGAACATTGTTTACCTGAATTTCTGACAAGGGAGATCAATAAAGTTGCATCTTATCCTATCTGATTTTGTTCAAATAATATTACAAAATGATGCAAACTTCCAAGACATTGTATCATATTATGAATATCTTATTGCTTATAGTGGTGGCACAGTGGTGCAGTGGTTAACGCTGTCGCCTCACAGCAAGAAAGTCCCGGGGGTCACTTCCCGGGTCAGGGCGTTTCTGTGAGGAGTTTGCATGTTCTCCTTGTGTCTGTGTCGGTTCTCTCCAGGTACTCCGGCTTCCTCCCACAGTCCAAAAACACGCAGACTGGGGGTTAGATTAATTGGTCACTCTAAATTGCCCATAGGTGTGGATGGTTGTTTGTTTGCCCCCTCCCCCCCGACGTGGTAGAAAATGGATGGATTAGAGGAAGACAGACCCCAGCTTTTACATAATGCAGTTTTTCTGGTGGTTTGTTTTGAGCAAAAGGTCCTAATTATGTGTCATTGTCAATTCAATCTACTTGACAATCAACTAATTGACTATTACATTTACAACAAGTTCTGGCCACCTGTACATATTCATTGCGCACCCACGACAACCCAAGTGAGAAGTTTTTAGAGCCATTGCTACCTGCCCCATTGTAAATGTGATAAAATGCCAAGAGTGAAATTAGAACTCACGGATGTTGAAAATGTGCACAGTGAGGAAGTCAGTCAGCTGTTTTGTTTGTGAGTGAAACGTTGAACCACGAAGACAGCAACAGTGGTGATTGAACGTAAGAAGGACATTTCTGTGCAAAGCATCATCAAAAGTTCATCAGCTGATTTTGTAGTGACAACAATGCAAGCAGTACATCGTAGCGCCTTACGTGACATGCAGCAATTGCACCCTGATTAGAGGAGAGTGGGAACATGTGTTAAAACCAGGGATTGAACCCAGGCCTCCAACATGACAAGTAAGAGTCCTGCCACTGCACTATTATTTTAGATTACCTAGTGCTCAGCTGTGTTTTAGTCACTTTCTCTGCATTTGCACATTTTATTCCTGAATTTGCATGTTTTGTTTCTATTTTATTAGTGTGCTTTTGTACTATTGTTTTGGATATATGTACTGCTTTTAAGCACTATTTTGATAGACTTTGGATTGCTATTTATTGCTTGATATGGACTTTTATGGTTGGACTGAGAAGGTGATGAGAAACAGCTGCACCTAATAGGAATCACACCCGAGAGAGAGTAAATTGGCTGGAACTCAGGTGGATTGAGATGATATAAAGACCAGGAAGGTGATCTGTGAATACTGATGGAGAACGAGTTGAAACTCGAAGGCTTACAGCTGGTCTGGAGGGCCAGGGCTGATACGATGGCAACACAGGGAGGCTTGGTTCAACGCTCTCTACAAGCTAAGTAAAGGAAAGTGACCAAGCCTTCTGGAGGTATTTGTGTGTGTGTAGCCGATCCTGGGTTACCACTTTAGTGCCCACAACCGAACGTGTTTTACTCCCCAGTCTTTTCCTAAAATACGAAAAAAAAAAAAAGCTAATCTGAGGTGATTAGGCTAATGCTCAGATATTGTAAATACTTTAGCCTGTCATACAGTTTGGAGCAGAACTGTTTTGGCCCAGGTAGTAGGGTGGGATCAGGCGTGCCCGCCATTTCTTGATTGTATGCTAGCGTTTTGGGTACCCGATGGAAATAACATGAGACAAACAATATGTAAGCGCTGTAAGAAAACATTGCCTTACACCACGGCTAATATGAACACTGTGTACCCACCTACAGAACCAGAAAAGCTCTTATACAAAATCAGCTGAATGAAGAAAGGGGTCAAAGGCCAGATAACACTTACAAATGCCTGTGCTCCTCAACTTCCACAATCCCATGCTAGAGTCAGGGCAATAATGAGAGACATAAGTGTTTTCATTGCAGCTGCTAGGCCATTTTCCCTGGCAGAATATCATGGATTTTGGCAACTCATACATGCAACCCAGCGAGCATTTTCAATGTTTATAGGTTATCAAGCACAGATTTGGACTGGATTCTGAAGGTCAAGATTTTTTAATCATTGCAAAGGTCACTACAGGGGAATGCAGACAGTACAAGCTAAAGGATCCAATTCAGGAAGGCACACACTAAGATTCAGTATCATCAGATACTGACCATTGAGCTAACACTGCTGCGACCCCCAGACCAACACATCCACCTCAGAAGTGTCTGGTAGGATACAGGAGAATCAGGATCGTTGCGGTGGTGAACAGTCACTGT
>KV751333.1:3868391-3887557 GCA_001698575.1 Mola mola
GATCTAGAAATTCAGTGATTAAGTTATGGAAATAGTTTGAGAATAATAATAAATGGCATTATGGTATTAATAAATAAATGGTATTATAAAAAACTATTGTAAATAATAATTGTTTTTGGTAGAGGGAGAGGGAGATGTTCAATGTCTTTCACCCCAATGCCATCATTTGGCAAAGGCAGAAACACATTTTTGTTCACTCCAGAGTCATCTACCCCAAAACTTGGTTTTGCTGACTTAATGTTAAGTAATGACTCCAACAATGGACATTCACAAGTTGATTCACACTCTTAGAAATTAGAAAGTTTGGGTACAAATGAACTTTTGACAGACATAGCTACAAAAATTGGCCTCTCCATCAGTGAAAGCATGGCCACTTGCATTGGGTCATGTCTAAGTTGCAGGAACTAGCACAGCTGGGGTAAAGGGGCAACTCAGTTTCGGACCCTTCTTTATTAAATGTTGTTGTCAGGTATGAGGTCAAGGAGTCAGTCAGCAGGCTGAAGAAGTGTTAAGTAAGCTTGGGGGGGAGGGCACGAGAGGTGGTTCGAGTAGAGATATACAACAAGCCATCTCTATCCCAATCTGAGGACCTGAACCCCATCTTTTACCCCTTTTCCACTGTGTGGTACCTACTTGGCTCTACTGGACTCTACTCCCTGCTGGTATAGGGTGGTTCATTTTCCACCAAAAATGGTAACCCCTTGACAGGTGTGGTAAACTGCTGTGACTGCTATGGTTCAATCTTCACACAGGTTCACAGGTTTTCCACTACCTCATGTACTACTGTGGTCAGTAGGGTGGTCCTCACCCTTCAGAACTGCAGGCACTGGCTAGAGGAAGCTGAGCATCCTTTCTTGTATGGATGGTCCATAAAAACCTTGTCTACCTATGCTCTGGTCGGCGCTTCAACTCCGGCCAGGCCCATTGGCCACTCTCCCTGGGAATATTCAATTTCACCTACCTGTCCCACCGTCCAGGGTCATGAAACATTAAACCCAACACCCTCATCAGACTGTCCTCTTTTGAGACTGAAGAACTTCAGTCAAAAACCATCCTACCTCCCACCCATTTTGCTGTGGCAGGTCAATGGGAAATTGAGAAAATAGTTCTGGAGGCTCAGCATACACATCCTGACCCTGATTCTGTAATGCCTGTCTGGCTGTTCATCACAGATCCCCCTCACTCTCAAGTCCTGCAGTTGGATCACTCGCATAAATGAACTTGCCACCCAGGAATCCATTATACTCATCCTTATTAAGGGTGTCAGAGCCTTTGTTTCTTCCTACTCCATCTGCGCCCGCAATATTTTGCCCGTGAATTCTAAAGCCTTTACCAATCCCTAAACGTCCATGGTACCACATCTCCATAGACATCGCTGCTGGCATATAGCCTTCACAGGGCAACTGGGTTAACCTTACCATCGTGGACTGGTTCTCAAAGGCCGCACACTTTGTCCCTCTCCCAAAATCACCATCGGCCCTCAATTCTTCTCACAAGTTTGGTAAGCCTTTTGAAAGTCTCTAGGAGTCACAGGAATTCTCTCCACTGGTTTCCACCCAAAACACAATGGCCAGGCGTAGTGTGTTAATCAGGATCTGGAGGTCGCCCTTTGTTGTGTCACATCTCGCGGCCCATCTCCTGGACCACCTTTCTCCCATGGGTGGAATATACCCACAACACACTGACCAACTCATCGTTTCATGGTTCCATGGTTCCAGCCTCCCTTGTTCCCCAGCCAGGAAGTCGACATGGCCGTTCCCTCTGTCCAAGGCAAGGCCGGTTTATTTGTATAGCACATTTCAACAACAAGACAATTCAAAGTGCTTTACAAAACATAAAAGCATTAAAAAAAAAAAGGATGAAGAATTAAAAACAAAATATAAAAACATAAAATGATATAAAAGCATTTAAAGATTACAAAATAAATAGAAAATGAAAAGCTAGGGGGCAATGCAGCCAGTAGCAAATAAAAATGTCTTCATTTTTGATTTGCAGTTTTCTGGGAGTTTATTCCAGATGTGTGGGGGAATGAAAACTGAATGCTGCTTTTCTGTGTTTCATTTTGATTCTAGGAACAGAGAAAAGGCCTGTCCCAGATTACCTGAGGGGTCTAGATGATTCATAACGGATCAGATGATCAGAAGTATATTGACCTGAAACATTCCGTGCTTGGTAAAGTACCAGCATTATTCTAAAGTCAATTCTTTGACGGACAGGAAGCCAGTGCAAATATCTGAGAACGGTACTGATATGATCTACTCTACTAGTCTTAATGAGGAATTAAGCAGCACGTTCTGGAACAGCTACAGCTGTGGGATGAATTTTTTAGGTAGACTTGTAAACACAGCATTAAAATAATCTAAGTCGTACCCACACATCAGTCCCTTGATCCTTGAAATGTTCTTCAAGTGATAGTACGCTGACTTTGTGACGGTCTTGTTGTGGCTGTAAGATTCAGGTCTGAGTCCATGACTACACCCAGATTCCTGCGGTCTAGATTCATCAACTTGAGCTGACTGATAACTTTTAATTATTCTTCCTTATCTCCAGATACAATAACTTAAGTTTTATCTGTGTTTAGCTTAAATAAATTCTGGCACATCCAATCACTGATCGGTTTAATGCATTGAGCAAGGTCCTTAATGGGACTGTAATTGCCTGGAGAGAGGGTTATAAAGATCTGTGTGTTGTCTGCATAATTATGGTAACATATTTTGTTGTGTTCTATTATCTGAGTGACTGAAAATGTATGGATATTGAAAAGAGGCCCTAAAATTGAGCCTTGGGGAACAATGCACATCATTTTTGTTCCCACAGATTTGTAGTTACCTATTGACACAAAGTAGTCCCTGTTCTTTAAATAGGATTCAAATGAATTTAATGCTGTGCCAGCAATTTCTTTCCAGTTTTTCAGCCTGTCCATTAATATTTGTGGTCAATTGTGTCAAATGCAGCACTGATATCCAGTAGTACTGGCCATGAAATTCTGTCACTGTCTGTGTTGAGGTGGATTTCATAGTTGTCCAGGCTGATATTCGACAAAAAACCCAGTTCCTGCATAACACTCTGGCCAGAAGGTTTGGTCGCCCTCTTGAGATCTGCAACCCCAAGTTGAATCAATAAAATGGCTCCTAGATACATCATCACCCCTTATGAAATAGTGACGGTCATAAACCCAGCAGTTGTCCAGCTCAAGCTTCCTCCATCCCTGAAGGTCCACCCTACATGCCATATCTTGCTCCTCAAACCTGTGTCCATCAGTCCTGTGTGTCCTCAGGCCGATCCCCTCCACCCTCCCGGGTCATTGATGGCGCTCCTGCTTTCACTGCCTCTAAGATCCTGGAAGACTCCTCACCAGGATTTCTACAAGCAGTTCCCGGACAAGCCTGGAAAAGCAACAGGTGTGGCTGGCTGGGGGGGGTCCTGTTACAGGTTCACCTTCACAAAGGTTTTCCACTCCCTTATTTACTTCTGTTGTCTTCGATACTCTCCAGTACTGTACTACTCTCTTTCGCTGCAGGGGTGTGCGGTCACACTCTGTGGCTGTTGGCCGTGCTGCATACCTGTGGCTCATTACACAATCAACCTCAGCTCATTTGAACCCCCGTCTCCACTCATCCACTCTGCCAGATTATTTCCAGTCTACCTACCCCATGGTAATATTCAGGCCAGCTCATTCCAGATTGAGATTCATTTTTTGAATTATTTTTTCAACTCCGTTCTAACATGTGCTTTTTCTTCCTTCCAGCACACTGCCAACACTATCTCCACTTCCCCTTCTGTCATCTCCTCAGGCTACTCACTAACTTCTCCTTCATTCCTTCAACTCCCCTGCCAGCGATCAGAGTGTAACCTGCTCGTCACCACACCTGCCGACAGCCTCACTCTGCTCTGCCATCTCCACCTGCTGAGACACCAGCTCTCCTTCCAAACGGAATCCCACCCACAAACTTCCAATAAATTACTTAAACCTTCAGGGTCCAGGAAAACAAAAACTCAACAGTTGACCATGCTGAGGAGAGGGTTTTATTTTAGTGAAGGCTGAGAGAAGCAAGCTCACACTACAGGACTTTTTCTTGAAAGCAATTTTGAAATTAATTCACAAATACTGATTAACTCCAAAGATTTTAAGTTGCTGTTGTCATTTAGAAACAATATAACAATGCAGAAGGTTAAATACTGTCAGTTTGGAAAAGTAGGGGTATGTGGCAAACGTGCTTAATATAGAGAACTGGAGGTGACACTGAGGTGTGAATCCAATTTAGTCTTTTCCAATGTTCAGAGCGATTAACTAAAATGTTTTCTCTGGGGCCAGAATTGGAATTTGATTGTTACTCATATTTAATTAGCCTTCTCGTTTCTTTTGTATGTGCTGATTGGTTATTTAATATTTACAATACTTTACAATAATTAATATTGGACTCACCTACTTTTACTGTCTCTATTACAGCACATTTTCCTGTTTACTCCGTAGAACTTTGAAAGCGCAGTCAAATTCATTGCACTTGAGGAATGCCCAGATAAATTAATCTCAACACCAAGTTTTCACTACTCCCTTGCCTTCTACGTTCCTGCTCTTACGCCTCTAAAATCCATTTTGCTTGGCTTGTTCAGAGGCCACATAAATTCACAATTGATTGATGGAATTGATGATTTCACAATTGGAATATCAATAATATACTTATATTATGACATTGTGCCTGCAGAAATGATTACTGTGTCTCTGAGCAGGAGTCACAGTGGATAGAGGTCCAGGTATTTGGGTGTGTTTTTTGTTTCACATCATTGATTTAGTAAGACCCTGTTTAACCTGTAGGGTGTTGCAAATTCAGTGTGTGTGTCCAACATAACATTGGCAATACAAGTTTTATTTAGTGTCTTACAATATGTTTACACATCAAGAACACACTATATTTAAGGCTGAGAAATTACATATTATACACTATTCACCACATTACATCACAAAGACGTTTTCAAACAATTTGAAGTCACAATTTAAAGTAAGAGAAAAGTGACAGTGTAGAATAAACACAGCTAGATGAGATTCAACATGTGAAAGCTAATCAGAAAACTACTCTCACAGTATCACTCTGCAAGGCTAATGCCTAATAAGTGCATTAGTCTCCTCACTGTGCAGCAGCTGAAATCCTGCTGACAACTCAAATGCAGCAGTTCTTCCCTTAATTTACATGCAACAGTATTTTCATATGTCATCATATAGTTAAAAACTGTTGCTTCCTGTAAAGGGCACAAATCAAAGCCATTGTTGTCATTGTCATCATGCTAGTTCGAGTTAACGTCATACACATTTGTAAATTTAAAGCATGCAGCTCTGTCTTTATTAGAAACAACACAAAACCATGCAATAGGAATACACAGGGTATTTACAATGCCAAAGGCATGGGGAATCGCAACAGACTTCTGAGAATTCACAATGACATTGTAACAGAAGCAACTGGGCGTACACTCAGAGCTAGGACAGGAAAAGTTTCAACAGGCCTACTGACTACTTCCTGCAACTACAGAAACAAGCCAGAGCCACAAAATAAAACATTCCAAGTAATCTAAGTGTAGAACCAACCCCTCCAGTGTGAAACGACAGAGGGCTAGCTACCTACTATTTTACTGACTTTACTGAAACAAAACACAGGGCATTAATGTTTTAACAGCTGGGACTGTGTTTCATTCAAAGTCTCTGTTGACCAGGACCAATGGAGCCACCAGTGTCCACACATACAGGGCGATGCAAATCCAGCTGGAGGAGATCTTCACCCACACTGATGGCCATTTACTGGTCATGGCTTCATAGTTGGAGTCAGGGCTGGCAAGAAAACAGAGAAAAGATAAACACACTTCAGCTGACAGATCCAGCAGTCTGGATTCCAAAAAATTACTGTAAATCGCAGCACTCCAAAAATAACACATACAGTACACACACACAAAAAAAAACAAAACACACAGACAAAAGAAATATGATTTAATTATGGTAATCATTTAGAAGACTGAAGCATTATCTAAAGAGAATGATCATATGGATGTAACAATATACATACAGTACTGTCAGTAAATGTCCGGTCTTCAGCCAGAAATATAACCAAAACCTTTTTGTAATTTTGACAGTGGGATCTTATTTAAAGTAAAAGGGGTTGAACCACAGGGCATCTGCAAACCCATAAAGGCCAGAATACAATGAAAGCATTTGATATATCAATTGTTTTAAATAGCTAAATATTTACCAGAAGTGTTATGAAATCAGTCAAACTTCTTTGATGCCTAAACTCCAACACTGGCGCCTCAAATAAGGACCTAGCAACCAAAGTAATTGTTGTGCAGTCACAGCGTGTTTAGAAAAAGCCCTAAAAAGAATAAAAAGCTAAGGTATAAGAAAGAGTTTGCCTAATGTTGTAATGATCCAAAAACAAAATTGTTGTGTTTGTGTGTGCATTTTTGTGTGTTTAATTTTGAAACCATGGCCTCTTGGTTTTATTGTTTAGCTTTTTAGGGGGAGTGATGAATAGGTAAATTAATTGATTTGATTTTATTTAGCATCCTTGGAATTTTTAACAGCCTGTCATTTTATTCTGGCACTAAGCCTAGCAAGGACTAGAGCCACTGTTCCTCTGCATTGAAAAGAGCAACTGCGGTGGTTAGGATGCCTCCGGAGAAGCCCCATTGGAGACACGGAACTTGCTGGAGGAATCATATATCCTGTCTAGCCTGGGAACACCTTGGGATTGGGAAACTGGAAAGTGTTTTTAGACAGAGGGATGAATACCCTGCTTAGCCTTCTGCCACAGAGACCCGATCTCAGATGGGGAGAAAATAATGGATGAATGAGTAAAAACAAAATGTTTGCATTTTGCAAAAAATTGAAACCCCATTTAATCACACATACTACAAACTATCAAATGCTGAAAGTGAGAAATTCTATTGTTTTTGAAAATTATATCCTCATTAAGAGTTTGATGTCATTAATGTTGACTGATTAGTACAGGTTTCATAAAAGTTGGCACAGGGTCATTTTTTACCACTCTGTTGCAACACTTATTTTAACAACACTCTTAACATTTGGGAACTGAAGAGACCAATTGCAATACTTTGTTGGAATGTTTCCCACGTTGCTCTAAAACCTGCATTTATCATTCGGCATTAATGGTGCATTAACAAATGTGCAGGTAATCCATGACATGTGCAGTTATACATTCCTGTACCATTGCTAGGACTGAGTATCAACAAGGACCACAAGATAGGATACATACTGATACACACTGTAATACTTACTGAACTCTTACTGAAAATGTAATACAGCTGAAAATGAAATTTGTTGTGTACCACCCTGATTGTCAAATATCATTTACCTCCACCTCTGTTGATTTTGACCTTATACAGTGTATGGAATGTCCATATTCTTCCCTAATGGCTGTCAGCACTGGTTATCTACAAATGTACAGAAAGGTCCAGAAGTATTCAGACAATGTCATTTTGCCTCTATACACTATGTACAGTATAATATGTATGATTTTTTTTTTTTAAAATAAAACATTCATGATTTGATCAAAGTCCAGACTTTCAGCTTTAATTGAAGAAGTTTTCAAAAATATGGCATTTATTGTGCAGGGAATTACAGTCATTTTATGCAGAGAACCTCCATTCAGGGGTTCAAAAGTATTTGGTCAATTGACTGACAAGCAGTTTCATGGCAAAAAGTGGTCCGTTCCCACATTACTTTAAGACAAATGAAGATAAAATGTCGATTTCAGGTTGATTTCAGGTATAGAATTGGCATTCAACAGCTGATTGACGGGGAGCTATCAATATATCGATCACATCTTGAATGTTGTATTTATAATACAGTATATTGTGGTGTCATTGTTTAACTTACTTCTGGACCTAACTGTAAATGGCTGGATGGAAGAAGTTTAATTGTGTAATTATTATAGTGCAGAGTGCTGCAGAAACAAGGAAAATGATGCTGGGAGTTTAGAAAGACAGCTTAGCAGCCTAAATAACATCAGGTTTCAAGCTGAGGATAGAGGATAAGCTCTGTGATTTCCATGAATCAAGTCAGACTGATGCATGTACTTCAGTATCAGATGACTATTCATCTATGGATTTTCATGAATTTTATATGAAACAAAGAAAAAAAAGGAATAGCTGCTTTTTATAGTTTACGAACTTAATGGGACATGAACAGGAAACTTGAGGCTCGTAAATAACCAGATGTAAATAACCGGACTTCCCCCAGGGAGTTCCGGCTACATGGCAACACACGCAGTTTAACACAGGACAAATTTAATTTCAACATATTGACAATTTTTCAAATAGTCAATGTTTTACAGTGAATCCTCTGAAAACAAAAAAGATGTTTCCAAGAAGAATTTCAAATGTTGATATGTCAGACCAAAGGATTGTTTTCCACTTCACTTCAGCCCATCTTAAATGGGCTCAGGCCCAGAGAAGGCAGTGGCATTTCGGAATTCGGCTATAGTTTCCTCTTTGCATAATTACATGAGTTTCAAGTTGCATTCGAGGATGCAGGAACAAACTAAGTTCACAGACTTTGGTATTTGCAAATTTTCTCTGGCTCATGCAGTGATGATAGAATATGACCGTTTTTCATGCATTGCAATTTGAGGGCCCGAAGATCATCCAAAATTGTTTTTGACCTTGTCCCTTGTGTACAGAGAATTATTCAGATCTTTAAATCTTTTAATGATACTATGTAATGCAGATAATGAACACCCCAAATTCTTTGCAACATTACGCTGAGAAAAGTATTCCTAAATTGTTGTACTATATTCAAGTGCACTCTTTCACTCATTGGTAAAAACCCCTTCCCATCTTTACTTTAGAAAGATTCAGCCTCTGTGGATGCTCTTTATACAAAAACATCGTACTAACCTGTTGCCAGTTAATGTAATTAATTGTGAGATATTTTTGTTTAGCATTTCAGTTTTTCCAGTCTTTTGTTGCCACTATCCAAACCTTTTTTGGAACATGTCGTTGGCATCAAATCAAGAGGATATCATTTTCAATGGAGATTTTTATATGATTTGATATGTTGTGGATCTATTGTGAGCCATTCACAATAAGCGTTCAATGTGCCATTTTCAATTAAATATGGGGTTGTAATGCTGTGCCCATAATCACATTCTCTTTCTATTTAAATTTTAGAGCGTTCCAAATTTTTCCGAAAATTTTAGAGTGTTTTTGGAAAAGGGGTTTTGATTAAAAACAACATTCTTTGCATTCCTACCAATAACTAACTTTATAAACATTCTGCTGATGTTGATAGTGAACAGAGCAGAAACCGCTGCCTCTTGTCACACAATAGCAATTAATAGTGATACATTTTGAAAAGGCAATTACCACTGCAACAGGCAATGGGGAACCACCAGCACCCATTCAGCTACCCAGCAATGGTCAACAGTGCAATATTTCCTTCTGTTTAATTATCTTCATTACAAACGTATTTTTATCCATCAACTGAATAATTTCTTACTGTATGGAATGATTGTGAAAAGACCTCAGCAGGTCCTCTGCAGTGTGAAGCCTACCTATACCAGTTGGTGAGCATCATCATGATGTAGAGTGATGCCAAGAACAGCATGAAGTGGAAGAAAGAGTAGGAGTAGGTGACCCCATCCTTTTCATTGTCCACAGCTCTGTTGAGACCACTGCCCTCCTCAAAACTGTCATTCTGGGGCCCGTCCTCTATGAGAGCTGACTCATCACTGGTCAGAGTCAGTTTGTTCACCTGGGCGTTGGATGAGTTACGAATGCTGATGGATAAGCATGGGTAAAGAGAACAGGAAGAAGAAAATGGTAACTTTTATCAAACAACAATACAACAAACCATCACCTGCAGGATGGTCATCTAACAGTTCACTAATTTGGAAGTTTCTTCACAAGTCAATACAGCATGGATAATTAAACAGAATCTCTCACCTAGAGTAGAGGACACACATGAGGAAAAGGATCAATCCCACAATCCCCTGGGCATCCCACCATTGAACTACATGTTCCTGACCGGCAGGTATGGTGCTGTTCAGTCCGATGATACCCAGAAGACTTGGGTTACATTTCCTGTCTGTGAAACACAAGAAAAGGGTGATTCATGATATGTATTACTGTAGCCCATTTGTACAGTAGTTTATCTAACAGAAAATCAATAAATAATCTTTGCTTGTGTCACAAAGATAATGAAGAACATCCAGACCATTAAGACTACATTTGAATCTAATGAATACTGGAAACCTGATGCAGCTAAGCCAAGTTTCCTAGAATATTCAGTAAAATTGCATTTCTTAATTTATTGTGAACTTCCCGAAAATAAACTCCACCTGTAAATAGATTCCTATCTCATTTCCTGTAACATACATGTCCACTTGGGTGTTATTTTGGCACTGCACTCCAAGGTCTAGTTATTGTTTGCACTGATGCTGGGAGCTAGTGAGTCTTAGACATATGTGCTCTGTCATTTAGTTGTGTATTTGTGAATATGTCCTCTACTGAATAATCTTTATCCAGTGACACAGATAACAATATAAAGTGCTAATCAACCTGTCAACTACGCCTTCACTGTTAGCCATGCATGGGTAAAAGAACATTAATTGGATATGTTGAGATCATAATGTTCAGCTTTAACGTTTAATGTCTCTATATCCTCCATTAGCATGGAACACGGCACTAAAAATCAATTGTGAGTCATTTTTGTTTGCAGATGTAGTACCTAAATTTGTTGGCACAAAAAATATTTTTATTTAACATCTATTTTAGTTACAATGAGACTAGGCTGGATAAGGTAAGCATATTTATGTTTAAATTTGCAACGTTTAATCAGTGTCACAAATCCATCTGCATCAGTCACGACTACTGTTTATAAACACAGAATACTCTTATTAAGGTTTATATTATGGCTGGGATAAAATTCCAAATAAGGCATATACGTGCATAGCAGCTATGGGAATATTCCTGTTTACATGTTAATCAGCATATTCTGAATAAACCAGCAATGATCATCACTACTCGTAGCAGCATCATGTCCTAAAATGTTTTCTTTTCCAGCAACAATTCCCATTGCATCCAAGGAAAATGAACACTCTTGCTCTTGCGCTGTATAGCATTGTTTTTTATTAGCTATTCTACATTGCAATTTATTGACAACAATCACTCTCATTTACATGCTGTATTGAAAATGTGAACGTAGGAAATAGTTTAACAGCCGTAAATCCAGGCCTGTGTTGGAAACTTATATAGTGCAAATGAATATTGTGCATGTAAACGTGGTCACTGTGGTGCCATCATTGGTCAAAGAACCTTTAGTGTCATATTGTTTTAAATGAGATCTTGAACAGGGAAAAACTGTTAAATATCTGCACATTTCCTTTTTTGCTTTGGTTCTTGTTGCACACCATATATCTCAGAGACAAACAGAATTAACATTTCTGGTATGAACTGAAGTGTTTACAGATGTGACTTAAAGTGACACTTAAAATATTTTTAAAAAGACATTTTTCAGTATTGTACATTTGACTATTCAAATTCACACACACTGTATTTTTATTTGATAGGCTTTGTAAGTAGACTTTTCTAATGAACCCAGTTTATTGTGAGCACAGGGGATCATCTGACTGCCTGGGTTTTTTGGGGTTTTTTTTTTTTTTTTGACACACTGGACCAAAAAAAGTAAGAGCTTACAATGAAAACAGTTATCTTACCAGGCTCATTGGTCATGGCAGACCAGGTCAGGTACATGGCATACAGGGTAACCAGGGAAGACTGCAGCAGGCCAGACCTGGGCTGTGACTCCTTCACAAAAAGAGCAGAGCAGATAATAATCTGAAAATATAACCCTGAATCCAAACTAGCTGGGACATTGTTTAAATATGTAAACACTGTATAACATTTTGAAAACATTTTAGGAACAAGGAATGACTGGTAAAATTGTGGAACACTGAGAAAACACCACACTTTGGACTTTGGAACATTCCATGGGTAATTAAATTTATGATAACAAGGGATTATACCAGTACTGAGAATAATAATGGGTATCCTTGACAGGCATACTCATTCAAGAGCAAATTAAAAAAAAACGTAGGTTCATCAGTTTGTGAACAATTGTAACATGGCTACTTACAGGACCCTTTTGTGGTGCTAAAGGAAACTGTAAATATCATTACCAACTACTGCACAATCTCAAAATATACGACAATCTGCCCAATGTAAAGTGTCTGTAGACATTGGCAATCAGATTACTGATTCGGGCTGTTGGAGCTTTTATAGCATCACACGTCACATTTTTTTGCATATTCAAGCTTACAGCAACTTTGTATTAGCATGATGATAATAACGAAACAAATGAAGAAACTGACACAAACACAACAGAGAGTTTGTGCCTTTGGGGCTTGAACTCTAATTATTTTTCTGAGCTAAAATAGAAGTCTCACCAGCACAAGACATTCAGTGATAGAGCCTGTGGCTTATGTCATTGTATCAAATGTCCCACATGTCCATGTGGGCTGTGAATAAAAAAGAGGTGTGAACCTGAATCTGAGGCAGGATGGAGAGAATAGATGCAGCAATGCAGAGAAGCATGTTGATGCTGATGAAGACCTTGTTCTCAGTGCAACCATCAGAGTGCGTGTAGTATACGTAGAACATGACCAGAGACATCAGAGACAGCAAATAGTTCACTGTGGTGACTGACAGCAGAGCTATAAACAAACACAAGAATTCATTACATATATGCCTAGTTTTTCTTTATCTTTTAATGTGTCTAAATAGAAAGTCTCTTCCTAAATGCTAAAAGGTAACAGAATAATGTGTAACTTCTTGAGTTTCTTCTGATGTTTAACTTTGTCAACCTACAGAGTAAAATGACTTTTAAAGCAGTCCAGAGTTTTCATTTTTCTACTTTAAGCCCTTTATTATCTCTTAAAAACTAAAAAGTATTGTTTCTATTTATGTGTATCACATAATACAGCACCTTTCAAGTTGGTATTAATCAAGTTTTCATGTTTATTTAAAAATCTTATCACCATACCTGCATACCAGCAGCGAGAATTGCCTTCTTCCATCTTCTCCACCCAAGATTCATTCCAGGAATGGGCAAAGTCAATGAGTAAAACCAGCTGGATGAGGATGAAGCAGAAGGCTCCAGCCATGCCCACATAAAACCACACTGGAAAACACAAATAGTGGGACATGTTACACTGTTCTTCCTGCCACGTTAAACAAACTCAACCCTCAAATTCATTGAAATTGTTCATTTGTAGCAAAAGCTTACTCATGTGCCATGACAGCAGCGAGCTAAAGTGTATTTCAGTTTGAGAGGAAATAAGACAACAAAATATAAGAGTTACCAATAGTGAAGGGACCTTCTGAGATGAAAAACGATCCAACAGTAATGGCAACAGCTGCAGCAAATTTGAAGAACCAAAACCTGCAATGGACACAGAAAATCTGACAAGGATTACCAATCACATTCGACAGTTCTTATATCAGTCTTAATCAATTTTACATTTTTTTGGCCTTTCGTTTACTAATATTGGACTATGCAAAAGGTTAATCAACGATAAAAATGATCATTATTTACAGGTGGGTGTTTTAAAGTGGAGCTGACCTTCAGCTGCACTTAGTCTACTGGATGATGGTAATTCTCAGAGCAATGGTAAACTACTTGATCGAGTGTGTATAGCAGCATGCGATTTTTTTCAAATAAATATCATAAATAATATAAATGCCGGTATTGTTCAGGGTGAAAGGACATGTTTTTATAATGAAAGTGTTAGTGAAGTCCATAAAATGTCAGCATAGTTTATGTGTAGATGGGAGAGATGGACGGGAGGATTCTGACTCACCCATTGTGAAGTGCAGCTCGGGGGTCCAGGCTGCTTTTAACTTTGATCATGAGCAGAGAGAAGAGCAGGAAGAACATGGCCATACCAAAACAAATACGGTATACAGCCTTGTAGCCAACCAGCACATCACAGTTAACGTGAGCCTCCACACCAGGAATTGACGAGCCCATTCCTCCCTCACAAAAACCAGGAATCTAAAGCAGCACACAGAACAGAAATTGTGGGAAGTCTTCCTAAGGCCTTCAAGATTACACAGAAAACAATGGTGATACCCAGCAAAACATATCCAATCCTTCATTAAAACTCAAAGTGATAGCCCTCTGGGACACTGGCCAGCTTTCTCTGGGTTAGCGGAAACAAAGGATTCTGCTACTGCACCACTAAAAGAAGTGATGGGAGAGATGGTGGTGCAGTTGTTTGAAGGTAAATAGCATTAATGAACGATATACAGCTCGGTAAATGCTGTGACGCTAATGAAAGCCATTCCACTGTTACCCGGGCAAACATAAGTTGCCTGCTAAAACTAACTGTTAAATTGTTGCAAACATTAACTGCATGCTAATGCTAACTGCTTGGATACCGGATCTTTTCAGTGTAAGATAAATGTTGGGCTACACCAATCATACATGATTGTGACTATGTAGCCACGACCAAGCTGTCAGATGAAACCTAACATTCGTGGTTTTCAACGTGCTTTTCAGATTCAGATTATATGGGCCAAACAGAACTTCCGGCAAGAGAGGCTACTGTAAACGCTAGCAGCTTCACTCCAGCTGTTACCTGTAGTCCACTTCCGCAGTCCCTGGCCAAGGGTCAGAAACACAGAGGTAAATATTTGTGCAAGCCACAAAAGCAACATTTGCAGAAAGGGAATGATTGCTGTTACTTAAAAATATGCTCTTGGCTCTGTCATTTTTCAACCTAGGCAAGAGGAAGAGGGAGATGAATAGGGACAGTAAATTCCTCGACGGGCTCAGGGAGATGGACAAGGCCAACCAGGCAGCCATACAGCGAGCACATGAACAGTGTGACAGCTACACTGCACAGGAGTTCACATTCCGGCAGGCTGACTGGGCAGAAAACAGATGCCTCCAGAGGGACTTTCAGAATGGCTCAGATGGCAGAGTGGTCGTTCAGTGATCGGAAGGTTCCTGGTTCAATCCCAGACCCTGCAGTTAACGTCTAACTCTGCACCCCAAATTGATCCTGGGGTTCCTGATTCTGCACCATCAGTGTATGAATATGAATGTGTGAATAGATGTCAAAAGATATACATATATAGGATTAAGACCATAACAAATAGACAGTGAAATGCACTGTGGATAAGGATAAAAAATTGTAATGGTATATATTATGAAATAGTCCATTCAAGGTCACAATGTTTTCAGGTACATCATGCAGGCTCCCTGCCACTCCATCAAAAACATTCCAAAAGAGTTCCATCCGCTACACCTTGTAGAATGGTTGCCAGGCTTTGCACTTGAAATACTCAGTGTAGTGGTCCTATGGTCCAAGTACAGGGATGTGGGATCCATCGATCACACCCACACACTATGACAGCCCCCATTTGCGGTCAAACTATGTTGCTATTTCGATCAACTTGTCACTGCTTGGTAACTAGATCACTTCGGTCACAAGTACAGTACCGAAAAATTCACTTACAATTTGGTTATATAGTCTGTCAGCTATAAGAGCAACTTTGGGTACCTTTTTCAGCTGGGTCTCCATGCCAGGCATTAGCATAATACAGGCAATACCCACTCCCAGGAGCAGGAAGAAGGCATAGATGAGACGAGTCACTGTTGAGTTATTTCCACTCGGGCAGCATCGACACAGCAAACAGGGGGCACTGCCACACAGGCATGGGATCTGCATGAACAATGACAATCATTATGTATTGGTTGGTAGGTGGATGAATGGATGGATGGATGGATTAATTGACAGGTAAGTAGTTACATTTAATGTCACACTTTATTTACCTATATTGTACTGGTATATGTCTGCGCTACCTATTTTGACAAGCTTTTTCTGAATCTTGATTCTGGTGCCTCTGCACAGGAACTGTACTGCTGTAATCCGCCCTTAGAATTGCATAGCCTATATACCACATCATTGATATCTGTCTGAAAAACTTACACGTATTAGTTTTTAATTTTTTTAAGATGTAGCCTGTTCCCTGGAGTATGACAAACTTTGACTTGCTACAGTGGATTTGAGAAACTACAAGCCAAACTGGAGAAATACAAGCACCCCTGATTTCTTCCCACTGAGCTGATAAAAAAACCTGATTTCATTGGTAATAGTCTACAGTAGGTCAGTCTGGAAAGTTTCTCTTCTCTTACCAAGAGCTGCTGCAAAAGAAAGCTACTTCTGTGGACAAAAATCTAGTTGTAGTGATCATGGTTTTGTCAGGAGCTCCAACATTTGTCGGCAAGTGGGATATTTTTCCCAAAAGTTGTGTACTGTGAACTAGGACATCACACAGCAAATGCCAAAAAACTTAACCTTCTCATTCCTAAACTTAGCCACCCCCAAAAATTTGCATTGCTGACATGCATTGTTTTTCATTTTTGTTGAAACTCACTAACACTGGTTTTTGAATATGTGTTGTTCAATTGTATAATAGAATCTCAATATTGTCTTATGTGTCAGGATTTTTCATTGAGGAGAGGATGATTTGCGAACATAGATTTTTTTTTTCTTTTACACAGATGGCCATTGTAGCTTGAGGAAGAAGGGGTTGGTGAAGCAGCTTTCTGTTGATTGCATTCTTCTACCTCACCACTAGATGCTGCTAATTTTCACACACTTAACTGCACGTTACCAGTAATCTCTTTTTTTCCATGCCTTGTTTTGGACTCTAACTCAAGTAGTTATTTTGGTGAGAACTTGTACTTGTTTGACTGTGTACAGTTGTAGGTTACCATACCCACTACTGACCAAAAGGTGAGCTTAAACCAACAGTCTACTGTACATCATTTTAATAAAGCACGTCTGCATCAATTAAATACAAAGACTGGGTCTGGATTTTTTTTTTAAATTTGAAAATCATTACACAACACAATAATAAGAATCAGACTGATAGAGAAGAGATGACAGCGTGAATGTGTGCATTGCGTGAATCAGTCTACGGGGGCGAGACTCAACATGACAGCACGCTGCTGCAACTGAAGAACACAACTAAGACATCGATAAGTCAATTTTATGGCCGAAAACTATATTCCGGATCAGATTATACCTACAATCCACAAAAAGCAAATGATGACCTAGAGTCATTAATCAAAAACTCCATGTGCACTCAACACTGCAAAGAGTTCATTGCCTCAGAAAACACACAAACAGCAGACGCAGACATGGTTCATTGTCTGGTCAAAAGCAAAGGCAAGGAACAAAAAGGCACCATATTCAGATTAAACAACCTATATCCACGAGAAATTAACAAGCAAGGGACAATATCGTACACATTATTAAACAGGAAAAACAACAATCATGTATTTCTGGTAGCTGACAGACGATACATTAATGGAAAATTGTTCAGAGAAAAGAAAACCAGGCCATGGTTTATTATACATATGACCTGAAATGAATCAAAAATAAAATGAAAAAAAAATGAACAGAACCAAAATCCAGTAAATATAACTGAACATAATGATGATAAAACTAATATTAATAACAATTACTTTTAATTGAATGTTACAAACCCCCCACTCGACGTTCCTATGGAAACTATTTAATGCAGAGGATTGCACTCTAATGTACTACCCTGCCTTTGTTCTTCTCTATTTTATGTATATGTCTTACTTGTCTTTCATGTATTTTTATCTATCCTTTCAAATTGCAATCACATATGGTCAGTTCCAAACATGGATAATATTTTATTACCTGATCATCTCCCCTTTCTCTCTGTTATTTTATTATTTCATCACTCCCACCCCTATCCTCTTGCTATCTCAACCCACCTCCATACCTACTATAAAACAAAAAGAGAAAGCAATTTCTGCATCAATACACAATACGAGTATATAATTTGGTTAATTAATTAATGCAGGAGTATCACACAGAACCCACAGGAAATAAATGTCTTCCTAAAGAACATTCAAAAAATGTAGATGCTCCTATTTTTCTTGAAGAACTTCATAAATCCCTTAAAAAAGCCAAACAATAAAGGCACCTAAACTTGATGGATTTCTGACATCCCAAAACCACTATTTAAGGGATGTACCACATAAATGAAAAGCTACCTTGGCTATACCTACACTCATGAATATTGCTGCTGTGACACTTCTACTAAAACCCAATAAAGACCCAATCTACTCTCCAGCCACCGTCCACTCTCACTATCAATACTGACATAGAGATTATGACCAAAACATTTGCAACAAGAATAGAGACAGTTAGCCATATTCTAACCCACCCTGACCAGACAGGCTTCATTTAAAACAGACACACTTCAGACAATATCTGTAGAGTTTTTAACTTCATAAATATTTCACAACAAAAACAAAACCATAATCATATCACTTGATGCAAAAATCTTTCAATAAAGTAAACTGGATTTACAGTATATACATATGTTGTTACCATAAAAGATAAAAGCAGATACAATGCAGAACCAATGTTCCGCATATTTTTACTAAATAACCTGCTATGGCTCACTATATAACGGGTAGTTAGAATAAAACACTGGACAATCGAAACCAAGTGCAGTTTTGAATGTACACATTACACACTTTGGACAACACATCCCACTCCTCAGGAGCTGCTTTAGAGTTGTAAGGTCTGTAGTAACAGCAAACTTGTCGACGTGTTGCTGATCAGCCTGTCATTGTAAATATTTCTTCTCTTGTGTTTTATACTCTGGCCATCCATCAGCTTCTTCCCCCAAACTTAATGGGCGCATATCCTCGGTCACGATTTTCATTATTAGCACTAGCAGGCTAATCTTCAACTCTATGTTATTATCACAGCAACATGTGCTAATAGAGCAAACACAGATTTCTATTAAGTTTAATGCCACATATTTTGTCTTGGTCAAAGTTTCAGGCCTCGCTTTTCCTGCTCTTGGCTGCCATGGTGCATGTAACGCCAACTAAGTTCAATTGCTGTAGACAAAAACACTGCACAGGTACACAGGTAATAGAAAAAAGGCTACTCGAATATCAACACCAACGAGGACTCAAGTACTCGAAATTTCGTACCCATCCCTAATAAAAAATATTGTCAGAGGCCATGAACCACCACCTGTTATAAAGCTGCCACAACCAGCCATTGTAGCCTACGCATCAGCTCAACAGTCTTCTCCTG
>KV751333.1:3890646-3902151 GCA_001698575.1 Mola mola
CCTGCCTCACACACACTCTCTCTCTCTATCTCTTTCTCTCTCTCTCTTCCTCGCTTGACCTTTCCTGACCTTTCCCCATTACAATAACCAAAGTTGTTTTTACAACCACTCAATACAAACAGGCTAAGAATTACAAAAAAAAAAACCAAAAACATTTGCTATTTTTATGAGGCTCTTTATCAATCCGTCTGCTCTGTTCGGATTATATAACTATAGACGCACCCCAATGAGCTTTACTCCTTCCATGCCCACTTTTTCAGCTGTGGGACTTTCTGTAATTATATGGCAAAACAGAAGACAACTGGCAGCGTTCTCTTTCTCTCTCTCTTATTTAAACAATTTCAAACACATCCATAATAGACAATAACTACTAACTAATGAATAATACGCAGTGCAAATGAAGTGTTCATGTCTACTTCACCAATTAATGATTAAAACCTTGTCTGGGATATGTAGTATCAGAATTGTTTATTTTACAGTAGATCAAAATGGTCATGGCTAATTGGCTTGGTAACGATCTGAAACTGTAGCCACACTGTCTACTTTCACCATCATGTACAAAAGTTGGTATACATGTAGAACAGACCTAAGCGCAGAAAATACTCTGTTGGTGCCATGAGCTAAATCAAAAAGGAAATGATTTTGAACTTGGTAGCCATTTTTTGGCATTTTGTAGACGTGCTTTTGTGAACTCCTCCAAGACACTTGATCTAATTAACTCCAAATTTGAGCTGGCTAACATACACAGGTAAAGGATGAAAAGCTATCCAAATCCTAAGTTTTAGTTGATGGGCAACACTGTGGCGGGATGGTGAATTTCACTCATTTGCTGTGAAATATCAAATTGTTATAACTCCACTTTACATGGGCTTATCTGCTTATAACTTCATGTGATGGTTAAGCGTCCCGCCCTGAAGACATTCACATACCAACATTGTTTGAATTACAGCGCCACCTACTGGCACTAGGGAATGTTGTTAAAAATGGCCTACCATGTTGATGATTCATTGCTTTTGATAATGTGAGTTTTTGTTGAACTGACTTGCTGTAATGGTGTCATGTTTCAAAGTGACAACAAAATTACTGTGACGCCAATGCTCCAAAATGGTATAGTCCGACTAAGAAGCCATCATAGCAGTCTCTCCTATGGATGTCACAAAATTAGTCCATACACCCCCTGGAAAATTGCAACAAAGCAGCCCCTGCAGTCCTTATGCCATAGAGCTACAAGAATCAGTAGACATGTGCAACATCCCAAGTTGACAAAAAAGTCTCTTGGAGGAATGACCTAACTTCAACAGAAATTAATTTTGTGACCATTTAGAGCACATTTTCACACACACTTTTGTGAAATCCTTCTAGGAGGTTTGTTCATATGACCTCAAACTTGCTCAACATAAAGACAACACCTTGGGGATTAAAAGTTACTAAAATCAAAAGGTGTGGCCACGGTAGCACAGTGGATTTTTTGAGGTCTCTTCATGAAGCAGGAAGTTGATATAACTCAACTGAAGACATTCTAATCAGTGCCAAATGACAGCAGTCATTACCATAGGCTTCTCTGCAGTCATTTTGACACTGCTAGGGGTTTCTGAACACCGTCCCTCCGTTGCAGGGGGGCTGCAGTCAACATTATCCTCAACATCTCAACTTTTCTCTCTAAGTGCATTAATTTTATCCCCTCACTTTTTTTTCTTCATGCCTGGCCCTAATCCTCCTCAGCCACAATCTACTTCTTGCCAGGTTAAGACATATCTCTGAGTAAAGCTTAACATGATCACAAAGTGAATTTTACATAGGAATGGGTATTGTTACAGCTTCATCGATACCAATACCACTTAGTGATACAGGTACTTATAGATACTACTGTCTACGAGTTGGTGGAGAAAATAAAGACATGACATAAAAGTTTGAATAAAAATCAAGTTATTTATTTTTGCCACAAACTGGGCAACTCATTGTCCTTGAGCTGATTAAAAGCCAACAAAAAATAGAGAAACATGAAATCACTAGAACAATAGAGAGGTCAATGCAGGGAAATCTTCTATCTTATATTTTTGATGCTTTTTACATTTACAGAAAACAAGAAATATTTTTGCGGGCGTTGAAAAATATTTGTGTGAAGAGATTCATTTACATTTCAACGGCAAAATGTACTTGTGAATCCTTCTGTGAATATTTATTAATTTTGAGACTGATCTGACTCCATAGGTTTGGACTGGAAGTCAGGCGTAAAATAGGCAAAAGCAGAAAAATGGTTTTAACATGCGTTGAGCTTTTCTTAAGAGTTTCATGATTCATCATATATCTTCTCATGTTCTGCATCACTGACATAGCCAAGTTTTTAACATTAGACTCAATCCTGCACTTCTGGTTCCATGAAAATTAATCAGAAATTTAAGATCAGTTCATACCAGAGGGATTTAAGATTAGCTATTTATCTTTTATAGTAATGAAAACCAGTTATCAGCAGACACACAGACAGTGCATTTTTTTCAATGTCAGAGCTTCAAAGTATAACAGGAGCCTGTAAAATATCTATATGTGTCTGAATTAACATTACACATGGACACATGAGTCCTTCTTATTTACACATTAAACATTCCCCCCCTCTAAGCTCAAATTCAGCATTTCCACGCATGTTCTGCATAAAAATGCAACTATATTGCCCAAAGATGCCTCATGAGGACGTTCTTAAAGCCTGTTTCCTTTCTGTAATCTGCTGAGCAGAAAATAGCTGTTGGAGATTGAATGATGTATAGTGAGTCAGACGGTTCAAGGGGACAGAGCAAAGTTTGTTGAATACTGAATCTACAAACAGTCCTCTAATTTCAGTTTAAGATGTGCTATTTTCTCTTGGTTTGGAGACCATGTTCCAGAATGGAAGAGTGTAATTTTATTATAAGAATAGACACTGAGGCAGGAAGCAAGCTGGCTGACTTATGTTTTCTTGCCTTTGAGCTTCTTAGTCTGTTAAAGTACCCAAAGATGGAGAGAAGTGAGGAAGAGGAGTAGTGAGAGATACAGTGAGGAATACAGGGGTCGCCGCCTTTAGAAGGTCTCCTCGGACTGTTTGAACTCACTCCTGTCATAAGGTCTTGATGCTTGACAGCTCATCACTGGCCAATTCGTTGTTGACAGGTGCCATACCTCTGCAAGGCACCTAACAACTCTTCATAGGAGACATTTTTGTGGGAGGGCAGGGAGCTGAGGACACAGAGCAGGACAAACACACTTCAAATACCAAAAATATCAAACTGTACACACCTTACACATCCAAAGAGAAAAGCAAGCCAGCTTTAAAAGTTCAGAAGTGCCGTGTACTGTTCAATTTTTTTGTAACGCTTAAAATGGCAATGCAATATCAAAAGTAAACCTGAATGATGTATATATGTATGTGTGTGTGTGTGTGTGTGGGCCGAATAAGCTTCAATTTACAATTCTTGTTGTTTCAGCTATTGATATGTGAACACAAAGGCCTACAAACAGTAGCGTACATGAATTCAGTGAGTCTAATGTGCCAGGGAAGGAAACCCAGTGTGCTGTCCACAGGACCAAACTTCACCACCAGCTCAGGGTCTGGAATATTCTTTGACTCTGAAACAAACACAAACGCAAAGGAAGCACATCATCCACTTAAATTTCCAAAGTGCATCAGTATTTCATCAGTCATTTAAGAAAATATTTTAATTATTAAAAAATATTAACTTAAAATTAGTTACTGAATTTCCCTCGTGGGAGCGAAGTTTTATCCTAATTTATAATATAACAAGTTTTTAAATTTATTTTCATTATCAAATTAATTCTGCAAAGCAAAGATATCAATGAGTGGTCATTATTTACTTGCTTTAATTGTAATTATCAGCCTGGTTAGAGAAGACGGAGTGGTGACATTAGTAGTATATTCTTTATAGCAGTCAAAGCAATGTAACAAGCTATAGCTAATAGAATTTTGGTATTTTTGATATCATTACATTTATTATATCATGTATCATGTTTTACATGCCTAAATTCTTTGATTTTTTAAAAAATTATTTATTCACATTATATTGAATCCGCCTGTTGATAACTGAGATGGCTGAGAGTCAGACTCTTCATCCATTAACCTATCATCTTCTGCTTATTGGATTGGGCTGGCAGCAAGCTAAGCAGGATATTCACAACGTCCCTCATGAATGCAACATTTTCCAGGCCCTGTGGCATCCTGAGGCCGAATGAGATACATAATCTCTCCAGTGACTTCTGGGTGTACCATGCAAGGCCTCTAAAGGAAGATGCCCATGACTAGAGGCATTCATATCACTTTAGGTGGCTACTTTCAAAGCAGAGGAACAGTGGCTCCGAGTCCAACTCAATGTTTTCAAATGAAATCAAATCTTATTTGTATAGCCACAAATCACAAGTTACGCATAGTCTCACTGGGCTTTGACAAACTGTACAGATGTGACACCCTCCGCACTTAGATCCTCGAACCGGGTGAGGAAAAACTTAAAAAAAAACCCTAAACAGGGAAAATAAGAAACCTCACGAAGAACCACAGAGGAGGGATCCTTCTTCCTAGGACCGACAGACGTGCAATAGATGTCACTTGTACAGAACACAACAACATGCTAATAACATATTGGTAAGAATGTATGAGTTCATGAGTCTATAAATCCAGATTTATGAGAAATCTTTTGACCCAAAAGCAGGTGTAGTCTGTTGGTTCAAGGGCCATAGTGGTCCATGTATCCAGATTTGTTTGCTTTTGTTTTTGTTTGTTTCTTATGAAATCTAGAAAACTAAAAGTAAGTGGAATCTATAAATCCAGAGGTGTGTGAAGTCTATTGGTCCAGGAGTTGTTGTACTCCATGTATCAAGATCTGAGAGTTGCTCATGAAGTCAGTGGGTCCAAGAGTATGTGGAGCCTATAAAACCAGGGGTGTGTGAAATCTAATGATCCAGATGCAGGTATAGTCTGTTTTTTCAAAATGAATATTTGATATTTTAACCTATGGCTATTGATATTAGTTTTCAGAGTAACCACTGTATTCAACATGACTAGGCCATCACTAATCAATACAATATCAACAACAACTGTACTGGATTTTTTAATGAGGTGAAATAAGCCAAATTTCTGTGATTTAATTAACATTTAAATTTATATATGTACTAGTAGTTGTACTTCGGCAGGTCTTTAACTCAAATAATCCAAAAACAGTGTAATACATTACTCTGAATGTAATTAGTTACTTTCCAATTTTACTGTCAGTGCAAATACCAGTGACTAGCCATATGTAATATTACATATTGAAAGTAACTTACCCAACACTGTTAAAGGGTAGCAGTAAAAAAAATAAAAAATAAATAGAGAAACTAATTAAAGGCCATGAGCTCACTATTATGTCACTCTTGTGTCGTCTGCCTCTTGATTGGGTGAGTTGATGGAACAACTTCTTCATAAAAACAAACAAAAAAAAAAAAAAAAAGATCAAATACTAGATTACAATGAAAATGGCAAAAGCATAAAACTTACAAATTTAAAAATGTGTAACCTGCATTTAAATAGATTGCAAAGGAAAATTGTGATGACTTGGTTGGTTGGATTTCTGGTTTTGCTGGTCCAGTCTGGCATCACAGCTTGGACTAGCTGGTCATAATACAACATTAATAAACCGAAACTTGTAACGTTGAGGAGAAAGCCTACAGCATACACTTAGGTTATTGCAGCAAACATTTTTACAGAACTCACTGCACTGTACTATGTCTAACTGTAGTGTTTAAGCTCTTAAACTCTGGTTTCTGTTTCTTTATTTAGAATGTAATCCTCAGGGCTGACATTGATTATCTATCCGTATAATGTATCCATCAGGCTCAGTTACTGGAAAATAGAAATAAATAAATTTATAGTTCTGTAAAATACAAAGTATAAACGCATAATACCACTGCAAATACTTTGAGGTACTTAAGAGGGCGGAGGTGGTTCAGTTGGCAGAGTGGCTGTCCAGTGATCGGAGGATCCAATCCCAGACCCTGCAGTTAACACGTCGAAGTGTCCACGAGCAAGACACTGAAACTGACACTGAACCCGAAATTGCTCCTGATGCTGCGCCATCAGTGTTTGAGTCTGTGTTAATGGTTAACATTCCTGATGAGCAGCTGGCCACTGCAAGGTAGTCACTGCCACCAGTGTATGAATGTGTGTGTGAAAGGGTCAACATTTACGTAGTTGAAGCTGGGGCTGGGCGATATGGACAAAATCTTATATCCCAATATGGATACACAGTATATTGCGATATGTTTTCTCTAAATACTTGAAAAAAAAAATGTCTATACAAAACAACCACATCATAAAATTCTTTGATAGAACTGAAGAGTAATTTAACCCAAAACTACAGTTTTTAGCTGCAAAACGGTATTTCGAAGTTGTTATTATTATATTAATTGGGGGGGTTGCTATATGTATATGTATAGCCTATAAATAATATCTCAATACTTTTAGGCTATATCATGATACACCATATAGATCGCAATTTAACATTTTTGTGCATAAGATGACACCAGAGTGATGATTCTAGCAGTCCCTGCAACGTTTGTCTGCATTATTTGGTTTCAGGTTTCTATTTTTTTTCATTTGCATGCAAATGAGGGAAAACACAATGAATTAGTAATTTTAACTATTTATTTCAAACAAGGTAATTGCACATAATAATAATGTAATTTTTTAAGGCCACATACTGATCCAATTCCAAACTACTGACAGTCAGAGTCCTGCACAGGTCCGGTTTTGAAAATGCTCAGTACCAGAACTAACCCATTCCCTTGTGTGCAATTATCTGCTAAACATTCACCTTCCAAGACCCATTAAATTAAGTTTTCGACGTGTTTCCTTGGGGAAGACAAATGTTGCGGCTATCAAATGCTAGCACTTTATGACAGTGTTTAGAAGCAGCAAAGCCACTGACAAAGTTATTCTCACAGTCTGTTGTAACAAAAAACTTCTCCCAAATGTCGAACTTGCCGACCTAGTGCAGGTCCCATTTGCAGAAAATGCTGAAAATTTGCATGGACTCTTCACTTTTTCTGTGCTAAGGCTGTCCTCCATCTGCTCTTCCTGGTACATAAACAAGCATGCACCCAGGAGAGGTTTCTGGATGGGCGAGGGACTAAGCTGTCTGCTGTGAGACGACATCCGGAGAGAATAAGAGAAGAAAATCCCCAAAGTGAATTTTATACCGATGGCTTGAAACATTAATGTCACAATTTGCATTGATGGTTGTGATTTAGTTATTTACTGTATCTCACATGGAACAAGCAACAAATACATCGAGTATATGCGATATATCGCCCAGCCATAGTGGAAAATATCCATTGTTGGACATTATTGTCTCGTATATATTCTAACAATATATAACATATAACCCAGCACAAGCTGAAGCTGCCCTTTTTAGAGTGAAATTAACTCCCGACAATAATGTATTTCTCCCACTGAGTATCTGTCTATGCTGTCCCTGGTCACATTGCATCACGGATGACTTCAGGTATAAGGTCCTCATGTAATAAACTGACAGCAACCAGGTATTATTGTTGTTTACTTATACTGGCAAGGGAAGGAACATAAGCTATCTACATTTGTTTTATATTAAAATTATCAGTGTGGTCTCCACCACATACAGGTTGGTCCATTATTATTTGGACATGCCACCAGTGGATTAACAAAAAAAAAAACCCCAAAAAAACAAAAATTATTGGCTGTTACATGTCTCCACAAGGTAAGCAAAGCGGACAGTGGTGGAAGAGGAAGAGGAGCTGGGATTATTTAAATATAAGCAGTGGCAAAACCAATTAGGCTGGGGTGGATATTGACAGGATTCCTTTTGAAGTTGATGAGTAAAAGTATGTAGAACAAGTAGTGCTGACCATATAATGAGGGTTCCTCAAAAGCCAACACTTTTTCTATGTGTTTGTACCCATAAAGCGCCTCAAAAGTGTGGATATCTAAGATATTGTGCAAGACCAATGTTTATCTGATGCAGGACAGAGTATATTGTATACTACAAATTCAAAATTACCTTGAAAATGCCATTTGTAATGTTGACATATAGACTTAAAACTGCTTTAACAATCTACTGAAATTAACCTGTTATGCTGGGTCTTGAAAACAGTTACTTGTAGAGGATTTGTTGATAGGATATCATAGCACTTATCGTAACACCAGCAGAAGCTTTATACAAGTATATGATTAGACTCATTGTGTATGTATGGAAGCCAGTTTTTGTGAAGAAAAAACAAAACAAAACATTGACTACAACAATTTCAGCTTGGTGGTTATATGCCTCTGCAATGCAAGCAGACAGAGAAAGTAGAGTGGTGGGTCAGGTAGAAAGGCTGGCCTGGTTGTTGTGGTAGTGCGATTGGTAGAAATCTAAACATTTTCAACTGTTTAGGTGCATGTTTTGCAATATGCTTTGGATTATAGAGTACGTTTAGTGTATTAGAGAAATGTCATATCATTCTTGCATACGTTTTTAGTTGGCAACCCTGAACCTGAATATTGACAAAACCAATTAGGCTGGGGCAGATTTTTACAGGAACAGGAGGTCTTCTTGTTTGTAGGTATTTTGGGAGAGGACACAAAGAGTTCTATGTTATATAAGTATTAGGGTGTATATCAGCAAAAGAGCCCTATCTGGGAAGGTAGAGACCAGGTTGTTGTTTGTAATAATCCTTTTACACCGGCCAAATAATCCCACTATAATTGCAAAATAACAATATGTAAGATCACAGTGACTTTCGACCTCCAAAATTTAACCAATTCTACCTCAAGTCCAAATGTAGGTTTGTGCCAAATTTTTTCTGTGGCTTTGGCCTTTTTTTTCTTCATATTCACACGTGTGGCCAACATGAGGTCACAGTGGCCCTGACAAGAATGACCACACTGTACACCCGTCAATGAATTGCCCATTTACATTTGAGCCTCTAAAACTTCCGGACTTTGGCTTTAAATCCTAAATGGCTGAAGCAATATTCTTGTGATACCCTCCGAATTAAGCTGAAAGCCTACACTTCAATCACATTTGATCTGCTTTGTTTCAAATCTATTGTTATGGTGTACAGAGGCAAAATAACAAAAAATGTGTTACATTGCGATGAAGGATGGGTGGTAAATACAGACCAATTGATTCAAATCAAGTATACTAGTCATCAAGTGACATATAGAATAATGGTTTCATTTTACTTATGCTATGTATTTCTTTACAGTAACAACTGCAATACTAAAAATTATCATAAAATATACCCTGATATTATATCCAAAGTGTGTGAAACAGAGGTTATCGTAGGTCACAACCAGCACTGCTCAAAGTAAAAACTACACAAACTCATACACAATACATACACAACAATATTCAGTCTATATCTGCATATATTGATATTTTTTGTGTATATTTTGTATATATCGATGCCATATTATTTTGGGGGGGGGATTACATATTCTTGTTTTTTTTAATTATTACTGCGTGGTACTTTAAATGCTGTTGCTATTTCTATACACTCTGCTGCTGTAATATTCAAATTTCCCAACTGTGGGACGAATAGTGGAACTCTTATCTTATCAGCTTTGCACTGTAATGTACGCATGCTTGAGCTTCCAGGCATCAAGGTGAATGAGTGGTCAGTTTCATTTGCAGGACTAGTAAGAAGGAGAGAAGTTTAACACTCCCGTTAACAATGAATCCCATAAGGATTTGACAAAACAGGTGCAGGTATACCACATTCAAATCCATGTGTTCATTGTTGAGAGATTTTTGTGTCTTTTGAATATGCAGAGTTTATACGTTTGTTCATTTTTTTTTTTAACATTTTGGTACATTTAAAATGATTAAAGTCATCAATCATCATCAAATCATCTCCTGTGTCCAGAAAGTAATTTTTTTAAGAAAAACTACCCTTCCAATAATAAGTAATGGCTAAAAAGTCAAATTGATTCATTTTCTTTATGATTATTAAGTAGCTAAACAATTGCTTACTGAAAGTCTGGAGTTACAGTAATATTACTCAGTGTTTATGAGTAATGTTATGTGTAATTTGAGGAATATTAAGTAGACTTTACCCTAACTGCTTTTAACATTTCTGAGCTGCTACATTTACGGTTGGTAATCCTTAGTCAAAACATTAGGTGAAAATCTACCAAAACAAACTGAGCGCAAATTCTTATCTTAAATTTATCGAACAGATTCTATATGTTTGCTATGAGAGGGAAATGTCCAAATAGTTATGAACATAACTTTATAGTATGGAGTAACCACAACGCAAGTCAAATTAATTTGTTATACTGACTGATTTTTAATATATTGAAATAAAAAAATCAAATAAAGAAAAACATGTAATTAAAGTGTCAAGAACTTTTATGGCCACATGACCAGGAATTTTTACCTCTGAGAAGTATGTCTAGCATGGACACACTAATGTCTTTGGAGCTCCTTTCTTTGTTCTCGACAGATCGACAGAGCTGCTGTGCTGCATGGACAATACTCTGCTTCCCATCCTCTGGAGACAAAACCTTGACTGTGGGTCTGAAAGACACAACTGATACAGACACAGGCAGGTTTTTAAGGAGATGATTAAAAAAAAAATCCATCTTCTGCATCTTTAAAGGAGACATTTAATGGTGCTCTTTATATCTTTAAATATCAAAAACAAAGTGTTTTTCTTCTCCATGAAACCACCTGGGGCTGTTTGTACAGCTTCATTAGTTACAGGTGTAATCTCTGCAAAATGTATGGCACTAGCCAGGACAGACCAAGCTGATGACTGTCAGGAGCGTTAAGAATATCTGTGATCCTTAGTCACCCTAGTGGTTTTATTGTGTCCTGCACACACACTGCCTTTCCTAGTTAGTGTTTGTTTTTATTTATTTATTTACGTTTCCCAGCTACAGATAAGCCAGTGAGAGGGATCACTCTCATTGGCTGTTGCAGCTTAGCAAATGAGCAGACAAGAATAACAAGAAAGACAGGAGTGATGAAAATGCTTCTGGAGGCTGCTGCTCCACAATCCAGGTTGTTCCTGTTTTTCCACTTATTTTTTTACTCTGTTTAGTTATATTGTATTCACTTATTTATCCTTTTATACCCCTTACTTATTCTTTTATATATTTTCAGGAGCTCGTTTTTTGGGTTGATGACTATATTGCTGCTGTTTCTTTTAGAACCAATGATGTGTCTTTTATGGATCTCTGGAAATACTCTGGTTTTTACCACCCAAGCCCATCCCTGCTGTAAATAATAATGGCATTTTCCTTGGCTGAGCTCTAGGAAAGTTAGTAAAGATGTAATGATGCAGTTAAATTGTGTAATGAGTTAAATTAAGGTTAACAGATAGATTATGGTTAAATTGAAATTAGTCGCGATAAACTTTTAAGGTCTTTTCAATCGGCAAATGGTAACTCGCCACTTTTAGTCATTAAACTGCTCACAACAAAGTATGTTTAAGGTATGGTTTATCTCGCTCATCATTTTTGGAGGC
>KV751333.1:3902163-3928337 GCA_001698575.1 Mola mola
TTTTTAAAAAAAAAAAAAAAAAAAAAAAAAATACTGTTTGGGAGCTTTAAGCACCACAAATAAAGTTCCATTTTGTTTTATTAAATTGGAGACACATATCTTAAGAAGTCCAGTTAATATCGCCAAAGCTGGGCAACTCAAACTAAAACTATCAAGATGGAGAGACAGCTCTACAGGTAGGAGGAAAATATGCTTTTTTGATTTTGATTGTTCTTTACTACCTATATTAATTATTTCTCCCCATTATATATTTCTTAAATATTATATTGTGCCATTTTTTTAACACGTCTTTCCACAGTAATTTGGTAATCCTAAAAGTGATCAAAGCTTTGGTTATTGACGTTCAGACACTGAGTAAATTTCGAGGACTGCATGGACCTGCCAGGAGAATGCTTATTATTGTTATAAAATGTTTTTATTTAATTACATTGGCGTACTCTCGACTGAATCAAGTTTCTGAGGTGCTTCCACAGATGGCTGTTTTTGTTTGTTGATGTACACCGTTTTGTCCCATTTAAGCATTTTTCCTGTTTTTGCTCTGCCCAGAGATCTCATCAGTGGAAATATTACATATTCTGGACAACGAGCAGTTACTTTTTTTTGCCATGGTTTAAATTTCCAAAAGTTAAGTGCTTGGAAAATTTCTAAAATCAAAAAAAAAAAAACACTCTCACACACACAAAGCTTAACACCCTATAATCAGCAGCTGGAGGCTTAGTGCTACAGCCTTCTTCAACAGGCTGAAAAAAAACAAAACAACAAAAAACCATCCTCGTAATTGTTCACAAAAAGTGATGCTAACTTTTGTCTTTCAATCAATTCTGTACATGTCCAGGCTGTTATTGCACTGGCTGCATACATTCTCTGTTACAACATAGACAATTCTGGTGGAGCACTTCAATCCCGTAACCTGCTACTCTGATCAGGGGAGCAAGATCTCTTCTGAGCAAGAGATATAAGAAAACAGTTCAGAATAAAGAGCAGAGGTAGCTTAATGATACCTACAGTGCTGTAAAAAAGTATTTGCACCCTTCGGGATTTCTAGTTTTTTTGCATATTTGTCACACTTAAATGTTCTTTTCCCACATAGGGACAGGTAGGTTTGGATATCTTTTTACCCTTAATAAATGAAATCATCATTTACAAACTGCATTTTGTATTTACTCGGGTTATCTTTGTCTAAGATTAATATTTGTTTGATGATCTGAAACATTTAAGGGTGACAAATGGGGCCAATACTTTTTCACAGCACAGTAAGTACATACAAACACACTGACTGAAATAGACAGCTGTTCTAAGCTCTTACCTTGGTGCTGATGTGTGTCACTGCCATTGTTTAGGAATTCTACATTGTGTTTGGATACATCTATACCCAGCAAGACTTGTTTCTGCCTTATTATCTCCTCAAGCATGCGGGAGTTGTTCTTCTGGAAAATACCTGAGGAAAGAATAATCCATTCATTTCACAAAGGTAGTTGAGAAAAAAGTAGGTACCTGCAGAAGATAGAATGTAATTATGTGTCCACAATCAGAAAAACGACTGACCACTAATGACTCCAACTCTCATCAATGAGCAAAATTACAAACTGATGAGCCATCATTGTCAGTCTGTCAATATTATGATCGTATTTCTATGCAGTTGTAGTTTATGTTAACAATTTTAATCTAAGTCCAATACAACTTAAATAACTGAGCATTTCTACTGGTACTAATTCTAGTCAAGCCAAGAACGGCAACGTTTCAGAGGGCAGCAGTAAAGACAAACTCCAGCTGTTTCAAACCGAATGGAGTTATTTATTCTGGTCAGACCCTGCACATGTTCTTTCAGTTTTAAAATATCACTCTTTAAAATGTACCCTGTATTTTCAATCAGGGTCACACCCACTATGAGTTTCTAGAAGCTGAAAGTCACTCAAATAATCAATATCAGATTTTAAAAGCCTGTCAAATCATAGCCTCATTCAGTTGCCTTAAAGACTGGAAAGTAGAGACATTCAAAGAGCTTGTACGTAACAGTACAAGTGAATTGAAACAAACTAATGACACTTTCCAGTCACATGACATCAAGGAAATGGACCACAGATTATTTTTCAAGGAGGGAGGACCAATTCTAAACAATAAAAAAATGACTGAAGCCAGATGTATTATAAATATTAATTAAACTCAAACACATAATCTACAAATGATTCTGTGCTGTTAGTTTCACTAACATTACTGTAAAGAGTGTTCAGTGAAAAGACACCTACATTGGTTGGCTTTGGAATTAAATAGCTTTCTGCATATTTTGATGTGTTTAAAGTTGGATGTTTACATGAAAACTAAGAGATGTCTGTCCGTATGCCACTGCCTACTATGAAATGACGGGAATGTTTCATTAACACGTAACATTTTTTATGGGAATAATCAGAAGCCATATGATGTTCAAAATTTGTGTTCAGCCGACTGGATTGGAAACTGTTGGGAGTTACTTCAAGGTGACACGAAAGAGTAGTTAGCAGCAAAGATAACATCATTCAAATCAATCTGATAATGATGTCCACAATGTTTACCGTGATTATCGTAGACGCTGACATAAGATATACCGACAGCCATGCACCAGACCACCAAATTTGCTATGTCGGTATAACTGGGCTCTTCCTCCGCTACCAATAGACCAATGTGGACCGGCAACTTCTCCAGAGACCTGCCATCAGACAGCCACCGTGACCGGCGACTGGCACTGCGGTTTCCAGTTACCGAGTGAGCGTTGGTAGGGTTAGGATGTAGCTTCTTCTGGTGGTCCGGGAACCCAGCTAGGGCTAGAGGCAATAGCAGAGCGGCCATAGCTCGCTCCCACAAACGGCCCTTCCAGTTCCGAAGCCGGACACGGAGCCAGGAGACGAGCGCTCTGTTAACGTGGACCAGAACCAACAAGAATCGCCATAGCAAACCGTGAAGCAGCGCCATGTGTGTCGTTGTTCCCTCTAGGGAGCCTTTCTAAGGATAGTGGTCAGAATCGCCACTTCAAATGCTGCGTTCATGAGTGTTATGCTTGTCGCCAGTCAGTTTCAGCCTTGCCTACAGAGAAGCCGTGCTGCCGCCATCTTGGTCTCGTTGGTAACCCACAACCTCTGAACCACGAACTGCGTTTGATACACGTAGCACGCTGATTGGACGCGGATATGACGTAAAGACGGGCATCGGTTCAAGAGGGACACGCAAAAGAAGACAAAGGCCCAATCTTAAACACCTCCCTATCCACTTCTACTTCACTCATGAGTGTCACTCCCCTTCACAATATGAAAGAGAAATCAAAATGATGGGACGTCCTTGCCACTCTACAGGAAAAGCAAGAAGCAATCATAGCAATGGACAGACATGTTGCTTGCTGCAGAAGTGCTTAACATAAAGAAAAGGCATCAGGACATAATTGAATTAATTTAATTCTGAACGCGAATGTCACTTTCTCCAGATCCTCTCGTCTAAATCTGACTTTGAATGAATGAATGAATGAGCTAATACCAATCCATCAATTTCATTCAACAACAACAGTAGCATAGAACTTTCCCCCCCAAAAATCAACGGTTAGATGTGGGCATATATATCTTGAAAGACCCAACTAAAGCCGAAAATATGAATATATGGAAGAATAAACTCTTGGTCACTGAGAGGGTCAAATCTTTCTGACAAAAAGAAAAGGTGTTTCAACTGCCATTCAGGGCAATTTAATGATCAATCAGATGAATTTTGACTATGCCTGGAGAAGAAAAATTTCACTATATTGAAAAAGCAGAGTTGAGCAAAGAAGCCAAACACGGAGGTCCACAAGCCATTGATTTTGACTTTATGAATGGAATCTTGGAAATAAACTGGAAATAAAATAATAAATTATCTTTTGTGCAACAATAACTTTTGGCACCATATCCCCAAAAAAATTTAATATGATTTCACTATTCAAAGACTTCCGGTCAAATTACCCCTTTTTTCACCAGCAGATCCTCTTACACTGAAACTTTCTTTAAAATTTCACAACACACACTATACCTATGTGTTTATGTGCAATGTGTTTATTTAATATAAACGATAACTTATTGCTAAAGGTTTAGCTGTCTACAACACAATGTAAAGTAAAGCTAGCCTGGCTACAGTTTATGTTTACATGTAGGCTAATAGAGACTTTTACACAAGTTGTTTTGGCTAAAGAAAAATCATCACATGACACAGGATAGATAGCTGTCAACCAATAAGATGCAGTTATTTCCAAACAACTCTGTGTTTGGTCTCGCCTCTGTTGCATTCACGGGCCAGGAAATTACAAAACTTCCCTCTTCTTTTGTGTCAATGACTGTTCCATTTTATTATTTTTCCACCTTCAGAGGAAGTCATAGAGAACATTGAGAACTGTCTGGGGCTACAGGAAAAAATATTCAGGGCTAAGCCCCAAATGTCCAGGCCAGTTGACTGCTTGTTGCTGTTTGTTGATGGCTGAGTGCGTTGCTGGTGACAGTGACCACAGCAATGCACTCAGCTATCAAACAGCATCCAGTACGGAAAGGCAGAGGCACATACAGCACCATTCCAGTAGACAGTGCTGTTGGCCCGGAGGAGCAGCCTTGGAAAAACAATGAACTGTGTGTTATGAACTAAATTGTTAAAATGAGGACCTATATACTGGGATTTAAAAGTGGGTTTTAAGACACTTTATTGATAGACCTTTAAGCTCTATTTTAATAAAAAAAGAAAAAAAGAAAGCTATTAGTTAGGAACCTTTCATGGACTTTAATGTTTTCATATTGTTTTAGATATTTTAAGTTACTTAGTTTTCAATGGTTCATTAACTGCTGTCCTGGGGCAAAAAGGACCACAGTTTCTGTTTGTGTTACTCTACACTTCCTTACCACCTTGTCAGCCTCCAATCAATTGAATTCAATTTAACCCTTGGCTCTTTCAAACCTCGGTGGTGTTGTCAGGCAACAACCCTGGTAACATTTATAGTGTCTTTAAAGTCTACTTGACACCTGAAAGCGCTTTACAATGTTTGTCTCATTCACCAATTCATGCACGGTTGGAAGTATAGTAAAACTAGTTAGGAAAGAAACTACATACCAATGGGTAGCATTGAAGAAACTTGGGATTGCAACTGACACTTTGGCTGTGGAGGTTAGGAATTGAACCCCTGATTCTCTGGTCAAGGGACAATCCACTATATCACTGAGCCATCAACACTGAATATCACAATGGACCATTAAAGTGTAGTTTTTCTTCTCATAAATAAGGTCCTATATTTAAAGTGATGGTCTATGTAAACAAAGGAAAACTGGTTAGACAGCAATGTTGTAACTCCCCCTTTTTGATTATTATTTTCTGACAAATTGAAAATAAGATTTTTGTTTACAATGGAGGAGAAAATATCCTTCCACACTCCCTCTTCAAAGTGCTTTGGGACATGACAATTCCTGGCCCCATCACTGGCTGCAGCTCTATGTCTGTGCAATGTTGCAAATTATGACAAATTCCTTCATTCCTCATCACGTGTTTGCAGCTAATCAGTGTAACACACACAAATGGGCACGTCTGAGCATTTGGCTGAGGGGCTAAGCTGCCTGACAGAATCATTCAGAAGTGGCCAGACTGCTCTCAGGCAGCTTTCTCAGCGCTCTCCTCTGGCTGGGGCTTCTGTGTCTCACTTGTCTTTACTGCAGTGCAAGTGATGATAAAAGAACATCATTCCAATTTGCCACAGAATGTGTGTGTCAATGTCATTCAGATCTTACACATGTCATTTTCAGGCAGAAAACTGTGCATTTGATATTTCTGCAGATTGAAGATGTCTGCAAGATCGGGGATGCCACTTGTCCCCAACCACAAAATACCACTTAAATACTCCACTAATGTCTCTACAAGGACAAAGATCATCCACATTACTAATTTAATTTTTTTTGCTCAAATTTTGTCTCAAATGTAATCTCAATCATATCCCAGCATATATTCTATATATTGGGTGTTTAAATAATTCTTGTCGTGTGTGTTGGTGCTCTTTGTCCTGGTCATTTCAGCATGTACAGTTAGGTCCAGAGTATTTGGACAATGACACAGTTTTTCCCATTTTTCCTCTATGCACCACCACAATGGATTTGAAATGAAAAAAACAAAACAAAACAAGAAAAAACAACAAAATGTGATGGAATTGCAGACTTTAAACTTTAATTTAAGAGGTTTCACGAAAAATTGGCATTTACAGTTTATGAATTGCAGCTATTTTCTGCAGAATACCTCAATTTTCAGAGGATTAAAAGTATTTGGACAATTGAATGACAAGCAGGAGATAGGATATATTAATGCAAGTGAAGAAGGTCATCATTAGGCTGAAAAATAATAAGTCAGAGAGACAGCAAAAACTTTAGGGGTGGCAAAATTAAGAATTTGCTGCATTCTTAACAAGAAAGAATGTACTAGTAAGCTCCACAACATCAAACCATCTGGAAGTACACGGAAGACAATTAAAGTGGAGGATCACAGATTCCTTTCCTTGGTGAAGGAAAACCACTTTGCAACATGAAGACAAGTCAAAAATACTCTGGAGAAGGTAGGTGTATCACCGAAAACAGGAAAAAAAGCCTCCCAAGGTTTGGAATCAGATTCTTTGGACAAATGAAACCAAGATTAGATGGTATTAGAATGATGGGAGGAGAAAAGTATGGAGAAGGAAAAAGAACACCTCATGATCCAAAGCATGCCACATAATGTGTCAACCATGGTAGAGGCAATGTTATGACTTGGGCATCTAGCAGATGTGACCACTGAAAGAAGTATGAGGATAAATTCTGAGGTGTATAGGGCTATACTCTGTGCTCACATTCAGCCAAATGCCACAATACTGATAGGGCAGTGCTTCACAGTACACATACTGCAATAGCAACTCAAGACTTTTCAAAGGCAAAGAAATGGAATATACTTCAATTGCCAAGTCAGTCACCTGACAACCATGTAGAGCAGCTTTTCAGTTACTGAAGACAAAAGTGAAGGCGGAAAGACCCACAAACAAGCAACAACTGAAGGTGGCTGCAGTGAATGCCTGGCAAAGCATCGCACAGGTGGAACCTGGGAATTTGGTGATGTACATGGGTTCAAAACTTCAGGCATTGATTGCAAAGTATTTTCTATCCAAGTATTAAAAAAATGTTATCTTTACAATATTGTTGGTTTGTCCAAAGACTTTCAATCCCCTGAAAATGGAACTAGTAGGCATAAAATGGCTGTAAGTAGTAAATAGTAAATGCAATGTAAAACAATGGTTTGTGAAACCTCTTGAATTAAATCTGAAAGCCTGCACTTTGATCATGCTGACTGTTTTATTTGACATCCATTGCGGTTGTGTAGAGAGGCAAAATGATTCAAACAAACAAACAAACAAACAAACAAAAAAACAAAACCCCAAAATAAATACTGTCCAAATACTTTTGGACCTAACTGTATCTTTGCTGTCACTGCCAGTCAGTAATATGTTTAAGATAGTGTTGTTACCAACTACAATTGCTGTTCCAGAACACCACTCAAATTCTGATAAGGTGTTATGGCAAACATTGACAGTGTAGAATATAAACAGTTTTAAACCTATGTGGAGTTTCACGCATAGAGATAAAATTCACCAGATCACCAGAGGGCAGCAGATCATCACTAAGTGCTGCCTAAACGACTGTATGCACGTTAGAGGATTACACGGGAGTGGATTCTCAATCCTGTCCCATCCCACTCCCAGAGAAAAAATCTTGTCCCGTCCCAATCCGGACCAGAGCGAAAAAAATAGATCCTGTCCCATCCCACTCCTGGTAGAATGACTTACGCTCCCATCCCGCTCCTTTTCCTTTTGTCTTTAGGCAATGCAATGAATTTGATGTGATGTTTTCCCCATTCTTTTTGGATTACTTTGTGTTCTGCAGTTGTAATTCAAAAGATACGGCACCAGGAACAGTTAATCCGTCGTATTATAAGGAGACATATGTTTCCTTAATCCAAACAACAACAAAAAACCTTCACTGAAGGACACAAAACATAAATAACACCTGGCCTGTGGTCTCTATAGTTTCTATGGATGGCCAGCTACTAGATCCTCTTTTTGTAGCTCTTTTGGAGCTGATTTACAGTAAAAAATAAATAAACAAATAAATAGTACATGGGTCACACTAAGCCTCCTTTAGTTGAATTAACCCAAACATGGCATTTAATGTTACATTTTATGAATTTATTGAGAATTTTTCCAATAACAATTCACATACCTGAGAGTTAGGTGTAAAAAAAAAAAGAATGTAAAAAAAAAAAGAAAAGAAAAAGTTCATATAGGTTTAAAGTGACTTGTCTTGTTAGAGAGAGAATATGAAATGACAACAGCCGATTTAAACCCTTCATAAGGTGCAAATAATAAACTAACTTTGCGTTGTAATTCATTTTTTTCCGTATCTGCCTGACCGCTGTGCTCCATTGCCGGTGCGTTGTTTGCCTTTGAAGTGCCGGCAGGGCAGGCAGCGACCGGATGCACTGTGGGGTTCTGGGGTGTGTTGTTCTTTTGATTTGCGTTACAGCGTTGGCTCTAATAAAGAAAACTACAAAAATGGCTGCCATTTGCAGTCAAAGGGCGACAATTGAAAAATCATTAAACGAAAAAACAAAATAAAATAACTGTACGTGTATATTTGTATATTTAAAAACTGGTCTATTGACGTCATTCCCCCTCCCGCCTGCTCCCGTTGACCTTTCATTCCCGTCCCGTCCCAATCACGTGATTAAGAGTAAAAACGACTCTCATCCCATGGGATTCCCACGGGAATCCCGTGACCCGTGGGAATCCCCAAAAAATGTCATCCTCGCGCATCCTCTAGAATGAATAATTCAAAAGTATATGGTATCATCTAATGTTGTGAAGAAATCTAAACTCTCATTATGTTACAGGTTCATAATAAGCTTTAACAAGAACACTAGAGAATGTATTGCACTACTGAAGATATAGCTGGCATTTGTGTGAATAAAATATGGTCATTTAGAATATTGTATGTGTATCATTTCTACCACAAACACCAAAAAACCCCAAAACAAAACAAAACAAAAATGATTCCTCTGCAAATTTGGAATTTCTCCTGCTCTTATTCTGGCTTCACTCTTGTCTGTCCAATTCATTTTTACCCATGACCAGTCTCATCTCCTCCGACACTGCAGGACAGGGATGGCTGTAATGGATGTGACATTAACAGGAAATGAAGCCAGGGAGATGCAACACCCCAGTCCAATAGTGGCATTTGTCACTGCCGTGGTCATGCAGATGCGGCCAGCCTTGCCCACTGACTAAGATTAATGATGACGGTAGCCCTGTCTCTGTCTCGATGTGTGGCGTCCCTGTGCACAGCGCAGTCTCCAATCATGACTCAGACCCACAGAGATCAGAGACACAACATGCACTCTGACATGTAAATATTGGGTGCCATATCATGTGACATTCTTTTATATTAATTGTGGGTGAATGTTGGACAGGAGATTCAAAAAATAATTTATAAATGTGTTTTAAGCCTATGTCACTATTTTAAGAATGTAATTTATCCATAAGTGACCAAGAGTTAAATGGGGTTATAAAAAATCATTAACACACAATGTGAACACTACATCTCAATTTTAATAAAGAAAATGAAATAACCTTATGCAGCATGCAACACAACACAGAAAATGACTGTTTCCTGACAGATGAGGTACCCTGGGCAGACTCAGATGGATTAAAGTTCAGGGTAGTTGTATAAGCCTGCAGGGATACACCTAATTCCCCTGGTCATCCATCATTTGCTGAAACATCCACTTGTATATGCGCCCAACATACATATAGATGTAATCCTCTAATCAGCAATCTGGCAATCCCTACCCAACATATGTAAAGGCCTGGTCTGTCTCTGTCTGTATTCTGAAATTTAAACTAAATTTAAAAGTCAGTTGATCAACATTTTGATAGTGTTTGAAAGATAATGTTGACTTTATATAAAACAACAGTATGTTCAAAAGCTATTGTACATGCAGGCCTTACGTTCACCTGAAAAGGAGAATGTGAATCACAGATCTGAAAGTGTGGGGGAACATCAAATTCAAATCAAATCAAATTTTATTTGTATAGCCCAAAATCCCAATTTACACATTATCCCACTGGGCTTTGACAAACTGTACAGATATGACACCCTCTGCCCTTAGACCCTCGAACCGGGTGGGGAAAAACTTAGAAAACCCTAAACAGGGAAAATAAGAAACCTCAGGAAGAACCACAGAGGAGGGATCCTTCTTCCTAGGATGGACAGACGTGCAATAGATGTCACTTGTACAGAACACAAAAACATGATAATAACAGTTTACTTAGAATGTATAAAACATCCATGAGTCCCAGAGTCTGTGGATTCTATAAATCCGGATGTATGGAAAGTCTAGTGATCCAGACGCAGGTGTACTCTGTTGGTCCAGGAGTCATTGTACTCCATGCAGCAAGATCTGAGCGTTGCTGATGTAGTCACTGAGTCCAAGAGTATGTAGAATCTGTAAATCCAGGGATATGTGAAGTGTAGTGATCGAGAAGCAGGTGTAGTCTATTGATCCAGAAGCCATTGTGATCTGTGGATCCCGATTTACACTTGGAAATCCAGCCTAGGATCCAAGTCACAGGATCTCCTTTTCTAATGTGTCCAAGAGGCATCAGGTAGGAGCACAGCAGCAGTTCCCACCGCGACCTAGAAAAACCTGCAGGATGATAAAGCACAACGACTCCGCGGAAGAAGTAAAGTTAGCTTAAGGATATGGACATTTAGAGGAGCAGAGATGGAGTCAGAGTCAGAGGGGGGAGAGAAGAGAGCTCAGTGCATCATGGAGTGTTCCCACAGCAACCTAAGCCTATAGCAGCATAACTAAGGGCTAGATAGGCCAGCCCTAACTATAAGCTTTATCAAAAAGGAAGGTTTTAAGCCTACTCTTAAAATCAGAGAGTGTGTCTGCCTCCCGTACCAAGACTGGAAGATAGTTCCACAGGAGAGGAGCTTGATAGCTGAAAGCTCTGCCTCCCCTTCTACTTTTGGAAATTCTTGGGATCACCATTAACCCTGCATCCTGGGAGCGTAAGGTTCTGGATGGGCGATAGGGTACTATGAGCTGTTCAAGATAAGATGGTGACTGACCATGAATAGCTTTGTAGGTGAGAACAAGGATTTTAAATTCTATTCTGAATTTAACTGGGAGCCAGTGCAGAGAAGCCAGTATGGGGGAAATATGGTCTCTGATATTAGTTCTAGTCAGTACACGCGCTGCTGGATTTTGGATTAACTTTTAAGTTTTTAAAATTTTGTTAGGGCAACCTGAAAATAAAGAATTACAGTAATCCAGCCTGGAAGTAGCAAATGTGTGAACGAGTTTTTCTGCATCTTGTTGAGACAGGATCTTCCGGATTTTAGCAATGTTACAGAGGTGAAAGAAGGCCGTCCTTATAATCTGTTTAACATATGAGTTAAAAGACAGCTCCTGGTCAAAGATAACACCCAGGTTTCTGACAGTGGTGCTGGAGGCCAAGGCAATGTCATCCAGATTAACTATGTTGTCGGATAATGAGTCTCTAATGTGTTTAGGGCCCAGCACAATGACTTCAGTTTTGTCAGAGTTTAACATTAGAAAGTTATGAGACATCCAGTTTTTAATGTCCTTAAAACATGTCTGTAGATTAGCTAACTGATGGGTTTCATCTGGCTTCATTGATAAGAAGAGTTGTGTGTCATCTGCTTAACAGTGAAAATGTATGGAGTGCTTTCTAATAATTTTACCTAAAGGAAGCATATATAGACTAAATAGTAATGGTCCAAGCACAGAACCTTGTGGGACTCCATGACTAACCTTTTCATTTCTTGATGATTCATCATTAACATGAACAAAATTATATCTATCAGATAGGTAGGACTTAAACCATCTTAGAGCAGATCCTTTAATGCCAATTTGGTGTTCCATCCTCTGTAGTAAGATGTGATGATTGATAGTGTCAAAAGCTGCGCTAAGATCTAATAAGACTAGTATAGTGACCCTAACGACTCACATGATCTCAGAGCAGGGCACTGACTCATTAATGCAAGGGGGGTCATTCATAAGTCACACCTGAAAACGATTCAACAATGAACTACACCTTACTTGTGACTCCAAAGTGCATACATAGAAAGGGTCAATGACTCAGGTGACCACCTCCAAGATGTAAAGACCCCTTCCAGAAGTTATATACTGGGGATTCCCCACCAATGTTTGTAACTGGAGAAGCCTTTTGGATGAGAGGTGAAATGTCTTCAAAAACTGAAGAGAAGTCCAGTTTCCACAGAAACAAATAGATAGATAGAGATGACTTTATTAATCCTTGCTGCTGTGAAGATATTAATTAGTCACAGCAGCAATGGACACTTGAAAAACCATGGCTACCCAAACTAAAATCTGCATTAAACTGGACAACCATCATTAAGCAGACTTGGGGGCCTTGAGACACCACCTCTCACCTGTCTAAAATGCAGTCCTTAGATCTCTCCCAGGGAAAGACCCATTTACACCTAGCTGCATATGCCCTCAACAGTTCACAGGAGGATGGGGGAGCCCTAATGACTCATATAGTGACTGGGAGGGGCAGCCAACCCTTATGTGACTGAACCTCCAAGGTTTTTATGGCTCCTGAAGAGCTTAAGTTTCTAGAACTCCCAAGTAGTTAACGTCTTGGATGAGTGGTGAATGTCCAGTTGCTACAAATTAACTACTAGAACTCTAGTTTGCTTTAGTAAGCTCCCATTAACCTTAATTTGCTGCCATTAGTTCCGAACAGCTGCCAATGGCTTCAGTTACCCTGAGTTAGATGCCGTTACTTTGAGTAAGCTCCAATTAGCCTCACTTAACTTCGGTTACCGTAACACGTCTACTGGTAGCTCTAGTTAGTTCTTGTAGCTTGAATTTGCTGCCATTAGTTTCAATTAGCTGGCATTACTTTGTTTTAGGTAGCACCATACCTTACCTCCACTTCCCCTTTTCTTCAGAATTTATTGTCCTGAATTCATTTTAACACTGTGAGCACATGTGAGGTGTGTGTGTGTTCATGTCTGTCTGTGTGTCAGTGAGTGAGTGACATGGAGACACACAGACAAATGCACCATTATATTGCAACTGTCATGTAAAATAGCTCATATTTTAGTTGTGTTCTAGTATTCAAATTGTACGTTGAAAGTGACTTGAAAGCAATCCATCAATCAGAAGATGGGAACAAGCCAGTCATCAACAGCCACTCCTTTCCTACATCAGGCACACATAATGACACTAAAGTCTATTTGGGATGGGCTAAGCTATTTGAATTGCGGAGACTATAGTTGTTAACTGATTTATTACAAATAATCTGGTTATTCATAGACATTGCACTGCTTTTACCAAAGAATAAAGACTATTTTTTTTTCTGTTTGTATTTCATAGTTACAAGAAACCTTCTGATTATTGTGAGAAAAGCGCTTGTAATTATAAGATATAATCATGTAGTTTTAAAATTGAACTCCTATATGCTGGCCACTGCTGAGTTTTACAACCTCACAAGCAAAAAAGCTCAATTCTTTTCGTTGATACTTGAAAGAATAGGTTAAATTTGTAATGGACATTTTAAATAGCTATACATTTCATAGATGGCATGTTACCATATGACTCTATGCAAAACTCCATCAACAGCTCCATTAGCCAACTTGGATGCTTTTCAAATGCATTATTTTATGATTCATTCAAAAAACATTTGATTAGTTTCTAATGCAGACAGAGAGGCCTGACCAGCAGGTCAGACTGGACTTTCCACCAGAATAATCTCAGCAATGCAAAACATGCCAAAAATTGGCAATCAGGAACTGGATCATTTGTGTGTGTCTATCAAGTCTTTTAGCGTGTCCCTCACAATTGCCATTGTCTTTTCTTTTCAGCCATTCAGTGAGAGAGATCACTCAGTTGCATGAGAATTGAGTCATGAAAATGAAAACTCTTTGAGCCTGTTTTTTTTTCTTCTTGTTGTACTCGGCCTCTTGCTTTCTTCTTCCACAACCATCAAGACAAGGGCTGACAATACCAGTATCATCTTCTTATCAGACATTTCAAGTGGGTGAGTGAGAGTAACAAAGAAATACTGTTTTGTTTACAGTTCTTATTTCCACAGATTCATCTTACATTTTCCCTTATGTCGCAGGTTTAGAACATACATACAAACTGTACTAGTTGGCTATCTGCCATGTCTTTTCAGTGTGTTTCATTGCAACCTTTTGCCCTAATGTATGAGATGAGAGGCAACACATTAGTTCGTTTCTTCGCATGGCTAGCTCTTGACATCTGTTTTGTGTGTTCCCTTCCGTAGCTCAGAGTTCCAATATCTTTTCTTATGATTGATTTATAATGGTATTGACAAGAAATAAGGAGATGGATGTGATTACAATATAAACCTAACGATCATTTACAGATATAAGAGAAACTGAACATTATGAAGGAAGTAAAAACGACAAACAGAATCAGACCCACCCTCATGAATCCCACAATCCTTCAAAAGTGCCCCATCCCCTCAATCAGTCCCCTCAAGATCTTTTCTCATAATTAAGAGATCTGATCTCATAATTCTGTTTTTTTTTTTCATAATTATCAAATTGTTCTATCAAGAGCCATCCTCATTTAAACAGGGTGCAAGTCAGGATGTGGGAAAGAAGCAGACGCTGGTAAGAGAGGATCATGTTTGCATTGCATTTGCATATACTGATATCGAGGAATCTTTAGCACACATAATAAGACCACGAACACAAGGAATAATAAAACAACCAGACATGGCCAATAAACCTAGAACAACAATAAGAGCCGTGACGACAGAAAACACAAAGCTCCTCACGGCTTAGACCAATTCTTTTTTTCCAGCAATACATCTGTCAGGTACCAGGTTTGGAGGATCCAAAAATGCAGAGTCTACAGGGAGCGTTCTAAATCGGTAGTCGTTTTTATTTACAGTGGTCAAAACCAGGAATTCAAATAATGCGACGGTACAGATTAAGATAAGGCAAACTCGGAATCAGGAAACAAAACAAGATCAAAACACAGGGAACAAACGACGAATTAACGCTGCACTGCTCATGGGGAAGATAAGGTAAGGTAAGACAATCTGGCCAAGGAGGAAGGGGACACGGGGGTTAAATACACGAGGGAAAGGTAGACAATTGGACACAGGTGGGACGCATTAGGGAAAGGGAATAATCAGACACACCTGAGGGACAACACTTGACAGGACATAGGAAGTAAGACACAGACAGAACTTCAAAGTAAAACAGGAAACACCGAATGACCCTAACAGACAGACACTTGACACTAGCAGGTCCTGACAGTACCCCTCCCCCCGTTATGGCCGACACCTGGTGGCCTAGAATTTGGAGGGTGGGTTCTCAAAAAAGTCTCTCATGAGCTGGGGGTCCATGCAGACCTTGGACGGAACCCAGGAGTGCTCTTCAGGCCCGTAGCCCTCCCAGTCCACCTACTGCGTTCCTTGTTACCTGCGTCTGGCTGCCCGTAGGTGTCGATGATGCGGGGAGGAGGTGGTTTGGAGGCTGGGACGAGGGTGCTTTCTTTAACCGATTTCACCTTGCTCACATGGAACGAGGAATGGACTCGTGGGGACCTAGGAAGTTTGAGTCTCACAACAGATGGATTAGTGACTTTAGACACAGGAACAGGGTCTATTAATCTCAGGGATAACTTACGTCGATCGGTGTGTAAGGGCAAATCTTGGATAGAGAAGCAACCCTTCTGACCAGGACGGTAGACAGGCTCAGCCCGTGTCCTCCTAACTGCCGCCTTCCTGTAGGCGGCTGACGACTTGATGAGAGTCGACCTGGCTCTGGAACGCCTCCGGCAACAGCGACGAACCACAGAAGCTGCTGATGGGACGCTTTCATCTGGCTCCGCCTCCTCCTCTGAGGATTCGCCAGAAACAATGTCCCGAGAAACGTCCGCTGTACATCCCCCCGCGAGGACTGAGTTGGACAATCACTTATGGCCTGGAGCTTCTGTTCGTCCATCCCAACTTGACCATGGGATACCACACAGATCATTACGGAAACTGGGCTTTCATGGAGATCACACCTTTCTGCTTCCTCAGAAATCCCCTCCTGGGGAGATTTTTTGTCCAAAAAACAGTGTTCACCACAGTTCTTTCCCCACTCTAAAACCCTTCCCGTGGACCACTCTATATGGGGGTTGTGTTTTAGCAGCCATGGGAGACCTAAAATGAGTGGGTGGTGGACAGACTCGAAAAGTAGGAAGTTCAATTCCTCCTGATGACCGTCATCAAACACTAGTGTCACTGGGGACGTTTGGTGTGTAACCTTATACATCAATCTACCATCTAGGGCTGATGTGGACAGAGGTTGAGAAAGTTTTACCCGGGACAACTGAAGTCTCTTAGCAACTCGGACATCCATTAAATTTGTGTCTGCTCCGGAGTCTATTAATGCTTGGAGAGCTAGGGAATTAGAACTTGATTGGAGCTTAACTTTGGTGAGAGGTCTCTGATACCTGCCAGGTAGTTTGGTTTGACTCACCAAAGACAACAAGGCCGTGTTAGGTGTTGCTGACCTAACCGGGCAGGAGGCAAGGAAGTGTCCCAACTGGGCGCAGTAAATGCACCTTCCTTCCTTGATTCTCCGCTGCTGTTCCAGTGGAGTGAGTCGGGTCCGGCCAATTTGCATCGGTTCTAGTGGTTCACCGGATGACTTGGTTCTATCAAATAATTCGTCAGAAGGAGCATGGGAAAAAACTTGACGGTGGGGATCGAGAGAAAAAACTCGTGCTGGGAAACGAGCAAACCAGAAGTGATCTGCTGAAGCCAAGGCTTCTGACGTTCACAGAGTCTCTTATCTATTTTAAAGGCCAAATTAATCATTGCCTCAAGATCGGCTGGCAGATCGATTGGAGCCAAATGGTCCTTGAGAGAGTCCAATAAGCCGTTCAGGAATGCGTCGATTAACGCGGGTTGATTCCAAACGCTGTCAGTGGCTTTGGTGCGGAATTCAACGGCGTAATCAATTACCGAACATTTGCCTTACCTCAATGATACCAATGCTTTGGCTGTTTCTCTGCCCGGGGACGTGGACTGGAATATTTGCGTGAAGGTTCTAATAAATTCTGGCAAGGAATTACACACGGCTGATTGGCGGCTCCACTCAGCCGTAGCCCAAGATCTGGCTCGACCCGTTAAATGAGAAATTATGAACGTAATCTTGGCTCGGTCTGAAGAAAAAGAGGCTGCATTAAATTCAAACTGTAGTTCGCACTGGGAAATAAAGGGACGACAATCCCCAATCTCTCCAGAAGAACGTTCAGGACTAGAAAACTGGAGAGAGTGCAAACTCACGGTAGAAGCGGGAGATTCAACCGCCGCTTCTGCTCCCTCAGGAGATGCCGGCAATCAATTGATGAAAAACTTTAATTAAGCTGAAAAAGTCGCGTACACCGACTCGTTGTGCTTCGCGGCTTCAGCAATTTCTTGCTGGACTAAATGTAGTTGCTCTTCTAGCCGGTGGATACGTGCGACTTGCGCCTTCAGGGCTGAGTGAACTGGGTCTGACTCTGCTGGATCCATTTCTGGCCAGATTGTACTGTCAGGTACCAGGTCCTGAGGATCCAAAAATGCATAGTCTATAGGGAGCGTACTAAATCGGTATTCGTTTTTATTAACAGACCCTAACAGACAGACACTTGACACTAGCAGACCCTGACAACATCTAAGTTAGCAGGTAGAGGATATCGTTGGCGGTCCATTGCTGGTCCAACATTGGCACCTCTAGCATGCAGGTGAAATATGTTTTCTCTGGAACATATATGTGCATTTGTGTTTTTCATCGGAGCAGCATAGAGTAGTGCTTGGCCTACAGTGATGTGTCGTACAGAAGTTGTCGTATGGCTCTGGCACCCTCCTGCAGTGACTCGCATGGACCCATGTAACTCGCTCTGCAACCTTAACAGATGTGTGAATGGTCTGGTAGGATTGATGTGGAAATCGTCCGGACTTACAGGTACCTGGGAGTACACCTGGAAAACAAGCTGGAGTGGTCTACCAACACCGAGGTTGTGCACAAGAAGGGCCTGAGCCGGCTCTACTTCCTCAGGAGGCTCAGGTCTTTCAATGTATACAACCAGATGCTACTGATGTGTGATCAGTCTGTTGTGATGAGCGCCATCTTCTTTGCTGTGGTGTACTGGGGCACAGGCATCAAGGCAAAGGACGCCAGCAGACTTAATAATAATAAAAAATAATTAATTTCGACACAGGGATTAATATAGTCATCTCTATCTCTCTATCTATCCATCAGGCAAACTTATTGTAGGTGTAGTTTGCAAGGCCAATTTCAAATCAACAAAAACATTTTCCGGGTAAGTCTATCATGCATTGCAATCACTGTCATTGCAATCTTTTACCATGGACTAATGCACTTAGTGGAGCTTCAAAAAATAAATAATTAGGGATAATGCTCTGCATTAAGAACACATACCCAGAAAAGACAACATTTGTTTTTTAGTTTGAGGTTTAAGGCTATTTTCAACAGCTTCAACTCAATATAAATGCAAGTCCGTTTGCCATAGGAGAATGTCCTCTAAACAGAAGGTCAGAATGCAAAACTCTTTTAGATTACTCTTACCCAAAATATAGCATTCACTCTGGCAGTGTAAGTGTGACAGGCTAAGGTATATGGAAAAGAACGAAAATCTTTGCTCCTCTATCTCCACTAGATTAGCACATAATTCACATTTCCATCATCTATATTGTCTTTCCGCTCTAAATGTGACCGCTGGACCTGCTTTATTTCTCACTTCAGTGTAATGAGCTTCATCAATGTCTAGGGATGCTAGCTGAGGTCTCCTTTGTGTGGCTGGACAGGTGTCTAACTTAATGATGAATGCCCCGGTGTCTTTCAACATAATTGGTTCCCTACTGTTTGGCCTTCAGACTGGCTACATGTCTGGGCAGCCATGTCTATCTGTCAATCACCAACCTGCTGCTGCCTGGCTCAACCTCTACTAGCTATGCTAATTCATGATACTCACGATTGGCTGAACCTGCGCTGGCCCACGCTAATCCATTAAAGCTCTCACATTAATAATCTCCTCCCAAACACAGGGTTCCCAATGCCAAATGTTATTTGACCGATCCTGTCACATTAATTCTTCCAGGCACACCAGTGCAGTGATTGATCAGCCGAGCTTTAGCCCACTCATTTATCACCCCCTGACATGTGTTTTGTGCTTTTTCAATGATTTAAAGGTTTCCGTGTTTCTTTTTCAATTATGTTGTGTCCTACCGCCCTCATATTATTGTTACAATCACATCATTCACTTGTTTTCCTTCATTTTCAAAGCTAACACTCATGCCTTGTATGAAATTTTTTTTTTTTTTGTTTTTTGGAGGGACTGCAAATTTGATGGAATATCAATGGTGGGATCAAATGTACTGATAATCAATAATGTCAAGTGTATGTCCAAACCTGGTGGACAGATTTGTGCGTCGGTGTGGTGAGAACCATCTGCATCTGAATGTGATGAAGACGAAGGACATGGTGATGGACTTCAGGAGGAACAAGCCCCCACCCTCTCCTGTCTGTATTAATGGGACTGATGTAGAAATTGTCCAGACCTACAGTTATCTGGGAGTACATCTGGACAACAAGCTGGAGTGGTCCACAAACACAGAGGTTATGTACAAGAAGGGCCAGAGCTGGCTCTACTTCCTCAGGAGGCTCAGGTCCTTCAATGTATGCAACCGGATGCTCCTGATGTTTTCTCAGTCTGTTGTGGCGAGAGCGATCTTCTTTGCTGTGGTATGCTGGGACACAGGCATCAAGGCAAAGGACGCCAACAGACTGAATAAACTGATCAGGAAAGCAGGTACTGTTGTCGGCTCTCTGTTGGCCACCTTGGAGGAGGGGGTGGAGCAGAGGATGCCGACCAAACTGCTGGCCATCATGGACAACACCTCCCACCCGCTCCATAAAAATGTGAACATTCTGAGGAGCAGTTTCAGCAACAGAATGAGTCAACCCCGCTGCTATGATACAGGGTGTCTTTCCTCCCCAGTGCAATCAGACTTTTCAACACCTCTGTTATTACATACTAGACACTTTACACGTTAAAATCATTCATCTTCTCCTACCTGCACTAAGCTCTGCACTCTCTGCAATACTTCTGTATATATTGTTAGATTTTTACAACCGGCTATACTGTTAATATATTTCTACTTTTATCTTTATTTTATACTTTTATATTTCATAGTGTTATATGTCCACTGGTCCTGTACCTGAACATCCTTGCTGCTGTGACAAATTAATTTCCCAACGGGGATTAAGAAAGTCATCTCTATCTCTATCTGTCTATCTGGAACACCTGATATGTTTTTGGTTGAAATTTATTGCACTGGCTCAGAGTAATAGACTGAATCAATATCAAATGGCCTCACCTGACAAGACCAAATATACAGACTGTACATTCTGGAGGACACTCCACTGGTTTGTTTGTTTTTTTCTTTGAACATCTGTGGAGGTAAGGTCATTCTGTTCCCCTTATAGGTTCATAGCGGGTTTTCCCATCTATGAGGAAATCTTTTGTACTTATTTAACTTCTATGTAACTTACTTAAGATCCAAGATCAAACATTCTGTGAACCCTGTGTTTGTTGCATAATTTTTAACTTAAACACAAATTGTTATTCACACTGACATTTAAAAATACAAATGATTCCTATCACTTATCCAGATAGAATACATTTCCTGACAATATTAATAATATTTCCACATCAAAATCAGACAACTTTTACCAATAATGTAACGAAACAATGCCAGAGAGGGTTGTGTGACTCACACATTACTTTCACCAGTAACTTGCCATACATCTTCATGTATTTTCTACAACTAACCACATAGATTTTTGTGTCTTGAATTCAGTGAGCATTACTGTTTTGAGCTTTAATAAAACCAAACCAAAATAGGCACCAGACACAAGCTTTTGCCTTCCCTTGTTCTGCACCAGCAAAGGCTTACTGTATAGGCCGGCAATTCCAAAGGGTACCTTGCATGACAAATGTGTTATGTGAAAGGGTTGTTGAATCACCTCAGCCACCTAAACACTTCTTTCAGTAACAAAATAAGAATGCAACCGCGTTTGTCATCCAGAACTACCCAATACCATAATGCATGTTATAAGCTTATAGATAAGTTTGGCCTCTAATAATGCTGATATAGGTTTATATTGTTTATATTGGAGAACTGCCCATAACGCACTGAGCTACTCTCTCGTCTGCTGACTTTATTAGGACAGTTGAAAAGTTGAGACAGTGTGACAAAGCTCTGAAATCCTTCTACTAAAAAGTAAAAAAACCCCAGCAGTTTTGATCCTTTCATCTTCAAGTATTTTTCAACGATAGAGGAACTTCTTAAACATTCAATAACCACAAACATCTCCTACTAATCCTACAAACTATCCTACAAACTTTCCTGCAGACAGTCTGCAGGTGTTCCAAAGGAGTATTGGCATAAATAATATCCTTAAGATGTCTTCATCCTGTCACTCTGGTCTTCTAGCACTTAAGAGAAATGGACCCACAGTTGTTTGCAATAGCATCTATTGGTGTAAAATAGTTAAAAGCAGGGCACACATAGAGAAGGAAATTAGCTGCATCCTTAGTGAAATCTAGCTGGACAAAGTGTGCATGCGTACTTTAGCTGGGTGGGGGTATTGCCTGTCACTTTCATGTAAACATGTCTGTGCCTGATCTCACTATTACCAGGGTAAGATCAGTAATCTGAATATTTGTAAGCATGTAAATGTGGCCATTGTTATTACCCCAAAGGGGAAGGGCGAGGGTCTCACAATCGGGCCTCTTTCTGTTTCTATGAACCTGTTACTCATAGACCACAGAACCTTTCGACATGGAAGTTTTTCGCAAGGTAGGTCTCCAGTTTGGCTATCCTTGAAGATGATTTGGTTTGTCCACTTTAGAGCAATTTCCTTTCATTTGACATTACTAAATTGTGAACTTAACAACAAAGAAACAAGCCGCACATTCTCACTTAGTCACAATCTCTTCAGCATGTCCAAACATTGAAGGTTGACCTTTTTGCCATCAACAACAAATGCAAAAGAATCGAATATAAAAATTATGTACAGTGGTGCAGTGGTTAGCACTGTCGCCTCACAGCAAGAAGGTCCTGGGTTCGATTCCGGGTCAGGACGTTTCTGTGTGGAGTTTGCATGCTCTTCCTGTGTCTGCGTGGATTTTCTCCGGGTACTCCGGCTTCCTCCCACAGTCCAAAAACATGCAAAACTGGGGGTGGGTTAATTGGTCACTCTAAATTGCCCGTAGGTGTGAATGTGAGTTTGGATGGTTGTTTGTCTCTATATGTCAACCCTGCGATGAACTGACGACTTGTCCAGGGTGTAACCCGCCTTTGCCCGAAGATGCTGAGATAGGCTCCCAACCCCACCCCCTGCGACCCCTAACAGGATAAGCGATAGGTAATGGATGGATGATGTAAAGCAGTGCTTGTTAGACAACTTTAACAGATGACAGATATTCAAAGCACAAGTGTGCCTACAGGGGTGGAATTCAGGTTTGAGTAGAGGGTCATGCACATTAGCTATGTCTCAATTCTGAGGCTGCAGCCTTAGAATGCTACATTTTAAGGCTGATAACATACAAGCATCTTGACAAAGGCTGTCTCAGTTTGGAAGCTCCTTTATATGCAGCCTTGAGTTCCCTCTGTTTGGAGGATCCATTCAGTGTATCCTTCACAGCCCACCATATCTCAAGATTTATTGCGCGCCAGCGAACCAGAGTGAAGATTACACTTTTGAATGTAAGCATTTTGTTTCAATTTATTCAAGTAGCTAACGGTAAAGACCATAAACCCCAAAACTTTGGTTAAAATGCATGACACAAATGATGCTAACAGATGTGGCTACCTAGCTAACTAGTTTTGGAGGTTCTGAGGTTGGCACACATCTTATTGTGACCGCAGGGAATTTATAGGCATTTTATACTGAATACCAAGAACATAAATGGGCAATTTCTCTCCCCTTCAGGCTGAAAAAAGTGGGATAGTAATAAATACAAAGTAAATACATATGGTTTTGACATTAAATTATATTTGTTCTACCCGTGCAAATTAATAAACACTTTTGCTGAAAGGCGTTAATTGTTGTTGAGGTTATTAATTTTGTGGATTGCAGGGACAGGAGAGGAACGTCAGCAAAAACCTACCAATCCAACTTGGCTTTAGTTTGTCCTCAAGGATTGATTGATTGAGTGTTAATTTTTTTCTATTATTATTTACATACTATAACATAAGCTAAATAAACACCCCAAAGTTGACCCTGCAGTACAGGGTTCTGTGTTTGATAGGGAAGGAGTAGAAAAAAAGGAGAAGAAAAATGGTTAATTAAACATTATATTGAGAGTATTGAGCTTGGATGAATGAGGCTAGATCTTTCTAGCCATTAATCTTTCCATCTGTCCAGGTTTTGCTGATTAAAGATTGGATAAAATGATTGTTACCGATGAATAAAAGATTTTTTTTTTATATTGAATTAAGGTTAGGTTGATTTTAAATATGAAATTGTTTAATGTAAGTAATGACAGTATATGCCAAGCTATAGCTTATGTGGTTAGGGTTAAGGTTAATGTCATTTGACAGTACAGTCCTCTCTCAGATGGAAATACAGAAAGTGCTGGAACCAGCACAATTCCACCTCCTCAAACAAATTCTAAATAAATAAAATAAACCAAAAAAACCCCCAAAATTAAGATTTTTGCCTTCATTCTCTTTTCCTCTCTCCGGTCACCAGCACTCATAGTGGTTCACTTTTGACTGCAGCAAGAATCATGATATAAAGGCAAGGATTAGAACATTGTTGATATAGCCAAGTAATTCTCTGCGGACCAGATTGTCTCATTTTGCTACTTCCAGTCTAGCTTTCATAGTGGCCTTTGTCCCTAGAAGGATGCGGCCCCTGAATTATGTACAATACGCTGTATGCATGTATAAATGTAAACAGCAGTGATAAGGTATGATAAAATGTATGTCTAGAAATGATGAATGGTGAATTTTATGTTCTTTTTTGTGGCTGTACTATGGAACTGAATTGAGAATCAGAGGGTGGACTGGTAGTTGGAGAAGGGCCAGTTCATGTCCTGGACACTGCCACGTTGGACTTGTGCAAATAATCAAAGTAGAATTAATAAAGTAAATCTTTTTCTTCATCTTCTGGTATTAAATAAATGTACTGCTCCTGTCTTTACTGCCCCCTCACTCAAGCTAATAAAAATAAAGATACCCCTGAATTTAATGGATTTTGGAGGCTTCATTGCAGACTTCTCTTGTGGACAATACTACTAGTGGGGAGTTTTGATACATGAGGAGGAATAGAAAGAAGAGTTAGGTTGGTAGATGTGGGCAGCAATGTTGGGGGTTGCAGAGATTTCCTAAATTTAGTGTCATGGGCTGTCACGCAGGCTGGACAATAGTGGCAACAAAAATGTCAGGTAAAAAAACTGGGACGACATGTGTCACTTTGATTCCAGCGCAAAGGCCAGTGCTGCAAGTTCAATGTCCAGCATGCCTGTCCAAATCCTCTTATTTGTCCCTTACTCTGATGGAATCAGTTATCTAGAACCAGATAGCTGCAGGGGGAAGAAGAGTCTCAGTGAAAGAAATGACAGATTTCTTTAGAAAATTTAAAGATTGGGACGCTATTGGTTACTATACCCCTTTTTCATATTTTAAAAAATTGGGTTTATTGATAAAAACTAAATGTGACGAGATGTGCTGGAAATTAACTTGGTGAAAATAAATATGATGCATGTGACTTAAACCGAAAATAGTGGCTATAAAGAAACAGTCCTTTAGTTTTTTCAAGAAAATTCAAAGTCACCAAAATGAGATGCCTGGTAAAATAAAACATAACTATTTTTTTAGTTTATAGATATCACATGTGTAAATCAATGGTATCAGTGTGTGTGTTTTTGGTTTTATGCACAGTGGGTCACATTTTTAAGTCAGAATAAATAAATGATTGGTCAAATCACTGAGCTCTGTATGGTTATGTCAGTACTTCAGCAATAAGTGTCTTCAATTCCTAGACGCTTACTGAGTGCTGTTAAATGAAAAGGTGACATAACACAGTGGTAAACAAACTCCTGTTTTTCTGGTACGTGTTACAGGCATCAAATTCAAAATGTCTGTATATTTCCCCAAAAAACAATAATGGTAACATTATCTTTGACCCCAAAAATTAAATATCTTGTCTTTGTGCTGATTTCAATGGAATAACAGTTGAAAAGGATTTGCAAATCACTGTATTTTGTTTTTCTTCACATTTAACATAACGTCCCAAGTTTTTGGGAATTGGGTTTGTAAGTAACATATCTGTTTTCAGTAGTGACTGGTGTTATACGGAAATTTGTTTGATTGCCGACAATTGCATCCCTCCCCAGGAGTTAGGTTATTTCAGCTTTAGGGGTGAAACACTGAGCTGTGTTTTTATTAAGTGCCTGAAGGCTAATGACCCTGGCAGGAGGCCTGGATGACTGAACACGCATGAGGCCTGGCCGAGCTGCTGCTGTGAGGACAAGGCCCCAGTCATGTGCTTCATTCCTCGCGCTGAAATGAATCAAATTATATTGGGATGCAATTCTTAGCAGAGATTCTTGCAGTTTATTTTTGGATTTAGTGCAACATTATACAACATTTGTGGTTGAAAACGTGCATTACTTTACAATATTGATTTTGCAAGCCTCATCATAGCCTCTACCCTCAAAAAATGGGAAAAGTGGGGGATTGTTAATTTTGTAAATATGTATCTTTTAAGTAAGGCATGGGTAAATCATGTCCCTTTTCTGAACATTTTTCAGTCTTGTAAAATTCTTCTGCTCTTAGGTGATGTGAAATCCAAGTCTCAGTCATGTTAACAACAAATGAAGAAGTTCTGACTTTTCTAGAAGAAAGAGTAATTTTTATGGTCTGCTATTTTGTCTCTTCTGCTGCACCGACAGTTACATGTGCTTGGACTTGGAAAAATGTGAACCTGGAAAGCTTCTGCAAGGCGTTTACTGCCATAGTTTAATGTTTTGAA
>KV751333.1:3938132-3948980 GCA_001698575.1 Mola mola
AGAAAATTATTTTTAACATTGAAAATCTTGCCTTTGTGCTGTATTCAAATGAAAATAGATTGAAAGGGGATTTGCAAATCACTGTTATCTGTTTTTATTAACATTTTACACAGCATTCTGACCTTTTTGGAATCTATAGTTTCAAGAATCTCCATATTTATCTTTAGAACTTTTGGATGGGTCCCAACCCCCAATTTAATTTTTCAATTTTATCACCTGCGTAGAACAACAGGTCAGGGTTTTATCTTATGTGCCAAATAATTCTGACTTGACTCTCAATTATCAGCTATGCTGAAATGTAATTTTACAGCCATGTTTGTCTTAGGACATCCGTGTAATATTCTTGTGTAGGTCAATATTTTTTAAGCATGGGCAGATATGTCATACTTTGGAGGTGGTCTTCCTTGGTGAATGGTGTTGGCTCAGTTGTTAGAAAAACACTCTAAACCATGCATTTATGAATTTATCTCAGATATTTCCATATCTTGTGATTAACCGCAAAAAATTGTTTTCAGTCTCTCACCATATTGCACTTCAAATTCATTTAAACATGTAAACTTGAGATGTGCATGCATTTTCTTTTTTTTTTTAATGTTATGGCTCAGCTTTCATTGTTCATAGTAGCCCTCATATTATTGTGAACTTGGCTCTATTCCTTATTTATTGCTGTAGTCAGCAAACACTCTTGTCATGGATAAAATAAGGGGAAGAGAATACATTTGGTTCCACTGCACTATTAATATAACTAGTCAGTAAACATTTTATGAGAGGTCATTCCATTAAATACTCTGCAAAAATCTACAGCTAGCTGAAAGTTGTCTCTCTGCAGATCTGTATGTATTTATATGTGTTCTTATATAAATGTTGTACAGAAAACCAGAAAAATGATCAGACTGGGAAGAGGGGAAAGCAGTGGTGACAATTTGCAGTAAAAATTTGGCTTTGAAATAAATGAAGCAAATGTTGCTCCTATTTACATATAAAGACCTCTATTAATCAAGTAAAGTTGCATTACAGTGTGGCTCCTTGAACAGTGTGAGTTGGTTTTAAATAAAATTCTCTGTGCTTGGGTGCCCCTGGCAAGTGATATATCTTGATTTAAGAACTGTCTGTAGTGGAATGAGAAGAAGGAGGTGTAGGACCGGAAGTATTACCCTGATTCTTTATCAAATTGCTAGGGCGATGACATAAAGAGAAAAAAGAGATAAAAGAAAAATAGAGGAAGAATTAAATGGAATAGAAACAATATATGGAGCAATAGAAAAGATTGTTTCCTGCACACTGAATTTATTTAGCCTACACATACAGACAGATTTAAGCTCAGAGGTTTGTTTTCATATTACTCTTTTTAAAGACAAACCAGCCACAGACCAGGGTCACAAACCAATTTATTTCTCGTGCCGGCCCCAAGCCTGGATAACTGGTGAGGGTTGCATCAGGAAGAGCATTTGGCATAAAAACTGAGCCAAATCAAACACCTAAATCATGAAAACAAATTTAATACCAGATCTGTTGGGGCCTGGGTTAACAACAATTTGCCACCACTGCTGTTGACAAACAGGTACTTGGGCTACTGTTAGTCGATAAACAAGAGGAGGGAAATGCAATAGAAAACAGAGAGAGAAAAGGAAAGTCAAGAGTGTAGGATTGAAAGTAGGAACTTTAAATGTTGGCATGATGGCAGGTAAAGGTAGAGAGCCTCCAGACATGGTGCAGAGAAGAAAGGAAGAGTATGTCCATGAAGGTTCTCAGTCATCCAGGTCATCTTAATCTTGGAGTGTTTAGTAGGAAGCAACTAGACCTCTTATCTTGTTTGAAGACATTTCACCTCTCATCCGAAAGGCTTCTTCAGTTCTGAGGGTCAGTGCGGGAAACCCAGGTATTTAACCCAGATTGGGTGGTGGCAATCACCGAAACTGAGGACGTGGTTGAAAGCGTCCAGCCTCGGGGGTGATCCTCTGGCTAGGCATCATGTGAGTCATTAAGGTCACATGGTGTGAATCACTCGAGAGTGTTTGCCCTTCACCCCTGGTTTCATGTGACACCTTGGGATCACATGGCCCCAGGTGTGTATGAGGGTTAAACTGCCTGGGGAGGGCTCCCAAGACAATTCTGTAGGTTGCAGACAAGTGGTGTCTTAGTCCACCACCTCTGTTTAGAGAAGGTTTCTCCAAGTGGACATAGATGACCTCTTTTACTCCTCTTTCAAACCATCCGTCTTCTCACTCCAGAACGTGGACATTGGAGTCCTCAAAGGAGTGACCTTTCTCCTTAAGATGCAGATGTACAGCTGAGTCCTGTCCCGATGAGGTGGCTCTCCTGTGTTGTGCAATGCGTCTGTGGAGGGGCTGTTTGGTTTCCCCTATGTAAAGGTCAGAGCACTCCTCTGTGCATTGTACGGCATACACAACATTACTGAGTTTATGCCTGGGTGTTTTGTCCTTGGGGTGGACATTGGGCAGATTTGCTTGCATGGTCTCCCAGTGGACATCGTGTTGGACCGAGTTTTTACTTCCCAAGTTTGGCAGGCCTTCTGCAAGGCCATTGGAGCTTCGTCCAGTCTCTCTTCAGGCTATCACCCCAAGTCCAACGGGCAGTCTGAGAGAGCTAACCAGGACCTGGAGTCTGCTCTTCGTTGTGTGTCAGCTCGTCATCCTGCTTCGTGGAGCATGCATCTTCCCTGGGTAGAATATTCACATAACTCTTTGACATCATCTGCAAAAGGCATGTCACCCTTCACGGTGGCTTAAGGATACCAACTCCCACTGTTTCCATCCCAGGAACCACCTTCGTCGTTGCCACGCCGTGTGGAGGTGCGCCAGGGCCGCCCTGTGTCGCACTGCCCAGCGGAACCGCGCCTTGGCTAACAAAAATTGTGTTCCAGCTCCGGATTATTGTCCAGGGCAAAAGGTCTGGCTCTCTACTCGGGATCTCCCTCTCCAAGTGGACTCTCGTAAACTGGCTCCCGGATTTATTGGACCTTACGAGATCGACAAAATTATCAACTCTACTGCAGTCCAGCTGAAACTCCCATCTTCCCTCGAAGTGCACCCCACATTCCATGTCTCCCTTGTGAAGCCAGTTGCCACCAGTCCACTCAGCCCTCCAGCCCAACCCCCGCCTCCCCCTCTGATCATTGACAATCATCTGGCCTACGTGGTCAAGAAGATCTTGGATGTTCGCCCCAGAGGACGCGGCTACCAGTACTTGGTGGACTGGGAGGGGTACGGTCTAGAGGAGCGCTGCTGGACAGCACGCTCCCTCATTATTGACTCCTCACTGCTACGGGACTTTTACAAGGAGTTTCCCCATAAGCCTGGTAAGGCACCTGGTGGTGCATCTTGGGGGGGTATTGTCATGGTTCCGCTCTCTGCTTTTATTTTGGTAGTTGTGTTTCATTCAGTCTCCGGTGTTGTGGTTTTGTTTTACTTCATTTCAGGACTAGTGGTTCAGGTGTGCAGAGCTGATTACCTGCAGCTGTTGATTCCTCATCAGTGGCTGTATTTAAGACACAGGTCCTGATCTGCTTGTCGCCAGAACGTCTTGTTCCTCACACGGTAAACCTCTATCGCTCCCTACGTCCTGATTACTTCGACTTCATGGTTTCCATGTTCTTCGCGTCCGATTCTCCTAGTTCTGCTCTAGTGATTTTTTTTTTTTTTTGTTGCTACTTTGATCCTGTCTAGTATTACTAGAGATTTTCTGTTCAGGACTTTGCTCAGTCTTCCTAACGTTGCTAGCGATCTTTTTTGTTTGTACTTTTTTCTAACGACTTCCTGGAGTTTCCAGCGCCTTTAGTTAATCGTTGTTTTGTTGTTCCAGCCCTGCCGGAACTGGAGAGCTCAGCCACCACAGCCGTGTCCTGCCCTGGTGTTCTTTGTTACTTTGTTCGGTTTTGATTCTTGTTTCTGTTAAATAAATTATGTTTGTACTTTAACCTATGAGCTTCCTGTGTCCGCTTGTAGGTCCAGACTCCGCACGTCACAGATTTCATTATATTTGCATATGAAGTATTTATCAAAAGCTTGTTTTACTGCCTTGTAATTCTTGCAGGGGCTTCAACTTATCAGCTTTATCACCCATTGTGTAAACTAATGAGTTTACTTGATATTCTTCGTCCCTGCTGTCCTGTCTAACTGCTATCCAGAATCTTTCCAAGTGACAAATCCAGTTTGGCCAGTTAAAGTCAGAGACGTTGCCAGATGGATTTATGGAGAAAAGGGAATCCATTATTCTTCCTTTCTTTTCTTTTCTTTTTTCCTTTCTCTCCACTGGCAAAGTTGAGCTTGCCCCACTGCACTGTCCCGCAACATCCCCTTCGAAAATACTGCCATCTGGCTAACTAGCTATTTACCTCAGTTTCTAAAAGCTGGCTAGCGTTAGCTTATGACTCGCGTTACTCACACACAAGACCAGCAATGTTGTTTAGTTTGGAGATGGTGGCGGCAGAGCTGGAGGTGGCAGAGTTACAAATGTTGAGATTCTCTTTGGGAGTGACGAGGATGGACAGGATTAGGAACAAACATATCAGAGGGACAGCACAAGTCGGATGACAAATTTAGAGAGGCCAGTTTGAGGAGGCTTGGACATGCGCAGAGCAGGGACAGTGAATATACTGGTAGAAGGATGCTCAAATTGGAGCTACCAGGCAGGAGGCAAAGAGGAGATTCATGGATGTGAGAGAGGAAATGCAGATAGTTGGTGTGAGAGAAGAAGATGCAGAGGACAGAGAGAGATGGAGGAGGATGATTTGCTCTGTCGACTCCTAGAAATACCTCGTTAAAGCCAAAAAGTGGAAAACTCTATTTAAAGACAAAGCTGGACCCAACTGATGATAATGTCCTTTTAGAGTTTGGGTGGAATAAGTCAAGCAAATGCAAAACAATTTTATTCATAGTCCACCAGTTCACAACATCTCATGACACTTGTAGAGCCATGTAGAGCCAAGATAGACTAAACTCTTTTACTATAAAGTCATTTAGTTCTTACCTTTATTGCTAATTGTTAAAACATCACATTAATGTCTGTGTTTTCATCTTAACTAATTAAAAGAAATTTACAGTTTATTGCAAATGTTTATTTTGTTTTAGTTTTGCCCATCGATTCTGTCAGCTACAGTAACATTGCTCTGAGACAAAAATACATTTTCTACAAGGGAAAAGGAACTACAAAAATAAGCAATCTGCCTAATGACATTTATTTGAATTTTTACTACATAAATACAATTGACTTGACTTGAAATAGCATTTAGGTCAATTTCATTAATACAACTCTAATTTAGAAGTTGTCTTATGGTACTTTGCATGTAGGTGCTGGTGAGCACTAAACTCTTAGTTAACAATCATCAACATACAAATGATAATAAAGGTGATCACAGGCTATGCAGCTGTAAAAGCACACCACAAAGACAAAAAGAAAACAAAGGGAACATTGATATTGATAGCAGGATAATGTTAATATTAGTTTCTTGCATTAACATCACTATAACAAGTATATTAAATCACTATAAGTCTTTTTCACTCCAATTCGTTTGGTCAGGAAGAAGGAATATGAGGGAGAACTGAATGTGGAGAATCAAAGACTTACTTCACCAGTTTTTTAGGCTTGCCGAGTGGAAGATTGAAGATTTACATATAATGCCACTGCCCATCCATGCCCATGTTCATACCCATGCCACCCATTGGCCCTAAAATGACGAGTAAGAACAAGAGGAACATGATGACAGAGCTTTTAGAACAGTCATGTAAGTTTTGTGTGTGTTATAGAGATGAGTATTATCTATAGGTTCACTGAATGCAGTGTATTGTGTACTACGTCAAATTCCTATCACTCTCAATTTTTAGATCCACATTTTTTGATTAATCAGAGTAAGTGTTTTTTTTCTTCTTTTTTTTTTAAATGTGTGACTGCCAGTAAAAATAAATTACTAATGCAGTACCTCTGCAGCAAGTAATCTGCAAGTTACAAGAGTCCAAGTTTCTCTCAATTGCACATACATTCCATCACTGCAAATACTATTGTTTGGAGGGTTTAAGCAGTACTTCAGCTTTTGTCTTTCAAACTTCAAAACTTAGCTAAGCATCCAGTCATACTGTAAAGTTTTGTCCCTTGCTTGGACACTGACCTCCAGATCGGAGACCCATGTGCTGCTGCCCATCAAGAACGAAGCCTCCCATTAGCTGACCGTCTGGATTGTAAGTACCCTGATTTACTGTGGAAGGAGGAGAGAAAGGAGACGATCAGATTTAGTAACCCCGCGTTCTAAACCACTTTGCTTCAAACTAAAATATATTCCACACCAAGTCAATTCCTCATTCTGCACTTCTGCATGCAGTTTATTCTCCATCACTCTTGCAGACAGCTCCATCTGTCTGCAAGGTGTCACGTCTGCTCTGCGTGTAGCTTCACCAGATTATCACACATCACAGTTTTCCTTCGGCTTCCCATCATCAACACAGTACATTGCAGCAGGTTTACCTGCTCTGTTGGACTGGTCAATCATGGGTTGGACTATTCGCCTCCGCGCATTGATGAACCTGCAGACAAAGAACAATCATATGAAGTCTTTGATGAGCACAAAACGTTCCTAAATCTAAATAAAAAAAAACTGCTGAAAACAACACATGTATTAAATATGATAAACTCTGAAATATTATTATTACAATTTTTTCTGGGTTTGGGCTTTTTTAAAGTTGTTGACATAATCACATACAGGTACATCACAAAGAAAGTGAATATTGTTGAAATGTTTTTTTTTTCAGATTTTATTAAAAAATATGAACTTGGATATATTCTTTAATCATTACATGTAAAGTGAAACATGGTATTTCAGTATGAGCCAAATCTGTTGCTCAGCTCATGAAAATCAGGAATCCAGCGTCTCAAATTATTAGAATAGTTTCTAAGATCAATCAAAAAATATTTATAATATAATATGGTTGGAGCTTTTTTATAATAAATTATTGTAACAGTGTAGATTTGCATGGAGTCCATCATCCTTCGGTGCTGCTGTGCTGTTGCGAGGCCCAGATTCTTTTGATAGTGGCCTTAAGTTTGTCTAGTTGGGTCAGGTGTTAATCATCTGCCTTTTGACCATAGATTTTACAGGTCAAAATGATCAACATTAAAATAAAATAAATGCTTAAAACATTATAATTTACATTTAATTCTAGAATATTAAATATTCATTTTCTTAACTGATAACTGATGTGAATTATTTAACTTTTTCATGCTATTCAAATGTTTTGAGATGCACTTGTACACCAAAGAAAGCCATGACAAATTCTAAAAATTTGTGAAGAGGAGTTAATAACTAAACTCTGAGTTTAGAATAATACAAAAACTTCTGAGGCCTTAAATCTATGTTTTACAGATTACGTTAACAGGTTTCAACTTGAACAATAGTAAAATAATAAAGTCACAATCAAATCAGATCACTTTTGAAAATGCTGAAAAGAAAAACAAATAGCTTTAGTCCTTTTTTTTTAATATCCCTAACTGGTCTACTTGTAATTATTTGTAATGTTAGAGGCTTTATTCCTCATCTAAACTCAATTTCTTCTTTTAGCTTTGAAAGAGCCCCCACCATGTGCATCTCTGGGGGTTTGGTGAATAATCAGGTTTATTCCTATTGACATGATCTGAGGCATAAGGAGAAAGAAACATAGTTTTAAAAAAATCTATTGATTTGGGTTTCGTCCTGTAGCCTGAGGCTATGATGAGACTAACTGCTTTGCCAATGTTTTGCCATTGATACATCCAGCAAACACACAATGAGTTTGATGCTTTGATATTCGTGGATGGAGTGTGATGTGGTTGGAGCTTTGAGTGTAATTATGTGTGTTGGAAATCTAATTCACTTAGAAGTAAAACTCTTTGGTAGATTTTTGAAGAATTAGTGTGGAAAAGCATATTCTCAATTCATCTTAACTTGAATCGTATGCATATTCAAAATAACAATTAAAAATATCTAAAATTGAGGCCAAATTATGTCATCATACAATTGGGCCTGTCTGTACTTTATCTGGCAGGCTTTCATCCTTAATGTCGTTTATGTGAGGCTGTGAGGAAGACGTGGAGTATCTCATCCGTAACTCTTTGAATCCTCAGGTCATACCTTTAGTCCCAGAAGTAAGAGTCACTGCAACTGTTAGCCAGGAATGTTAGGATAATTTAAATGTTGCCATTTAGCATGTCAGTGGTATTACACATGTTATAGAGCACGCTATAGACACTATGACATTTCAGTCATTAATGTGATCATCGGGTACACTTCCATTTAATTAAATCCAATAAATTTCAACTGTAACTCAAAGAGTTCAACATCTTTAACATCACTGATCAAGTTTCCACAACTCTATCATGAATAAAAACATTTTGTTTAATCCAAATCAACATATAAACTAAAAGTCTAAAATAACTGTTTCCAAAAGTTCAAAACAATATGGCAATTTATAGTCTAGAGCTTAAGTCGAAGTCTAGAGCTGCACACCATTAAGAAAAAAAAAATACATTTATTTTCACACTAAGGAGAGAGATAGAGATTGTACTTTTGGGACCTCATGATTTTTGATGACAAATTCAGCAGCAATTTGTATGACATCAGTGTGTTCGCATTGGCTAGATTATGAACATGGAATATGTGCTTCAAAATAGTGTTGAAAACATTGCGGTCAAATGTGAGGAGACAAGATGACACTGCAGAGCTACATATTTCGTCTTAGCGTGACTTACCAGTTGTTTACTTGAAGAATGGTGAGGCCTGTGTCTTGTGCAAGCTGCTTTTTCTGCTCCTCTGAGGGGTATGGGTGCTTTGAGTGACAAAAGCATAAACATAAAACATAAAAAAATTAATTAAGATAAAAGAAATAAATAAAAATCAGGCACCAGTTAAAACCAGTTTTCATTCATTTCTGGACCTCTGCATCAAGAGACTGTTTAATCTGCAGCGCAGGCTCTACCACTCAAGAAGTGTAATTACATTCTATGCACTTCATTTTGGAAACTGGGAGCACAAATAGACTCTGGAAAAACAAGCTGAGCACAGTTCGATTACTTAAACACTTGAGGGTTAAAGCACGTGGTATAGAGTAACAGTACTTAACATTATTTGACATTGTTTGACACATGATTGGGTGGGATATAAACAAGCACAATGGGGGCTTTTGTTTGGGACCTTAATAAAGCAAGTGCCCTGGTCACCCCCAGCCCAAACTTAGCTTGCTTACTCCCCAGTCCCTTTGCTGACAGTATGTGTGCATGTGTGCATTCAACTTCAAACCAGTGTTATAAAGACATTTAGCTTTGTGGGAAAATTTTGACTTGTCCTCACAACTTTAAAGTACTTTTTGAGGGTTAAGACTCAGGGTTACAATCAGGTTTGGTCAGAAAATGGTTTGAAAATGTCCCCTCAGTGGGACGAATAAAGGCTTATCATATCTTATCTCATTTTATCTTATCTTACAGTATATTAACTCGTCTTATCTTACCTTGTCTTGTCTACCTTGTCTTGTCTTACCTTACCTTACTTTACCTTACCTTACCTCGCCTTACCTTACCTTACTTTACCTTATCTCACCTTACCTTACCTTACCTAAGGAAAGGGTTTGGACTAGGAAATTCGATGTGATGGTCAAGGGTAAGATTAAGGCTTTTGGAATGCATTTTATTAATGAGGGAACTCAGAGAGCCGAAGATACTAATGTGTGTGTGTATGTGTGTGTGTGTCTGTGTGGATGGTAGTGGTTGACCAGTGTAGTGAAAGCAGCCCCTGTTCTGCTGCTGTCAGGCAGGAAGGCAGCCACAGCTTTCGGACATCATCCAAGTACTTCATGTTTAAACTACATTTCAGGTTGCCCACACATAAACACACATTCAAATATAAGACCCTATACAGCTAAAATATTGGTCTCCAAAACAAAATAAAAACAACTTTAAAATGAAAGGTGTACTATGAAGCAGAAATTAATGCGTTATAGATTATATTGAGCCTTTCAGTCACGAATTTGGCTCTCATTTAAAATAGTTAGATCACCATGGTAACTGATGCTGAACACATAACTTGAGGGGTACACAACGAAGTGAGACTAGTGTCTTAGCGAGGTATGTTGAGCATAAAGCCAGGGCTGTCAGTGTTACGGAGATGGCTCTCTTTTAACCTGGTTAAATCACCTTGGTTATTTCTGCTGCGAACATAACCTGGTAGGTTATGTTCCGAGTTCCGGCTTGAAATTGGCTATAAAAGCATTTTTCTTTCATTGATTCTATTCCTGATGGTCGTTCTCTGTGAGCTATAGGTTGTGGGCGGAGGAAAACCATTTTGGCTATAGCTATAAATTTGGAGAGCTATAAATTAATGTACAGGACATACAGTAAAGTCATCAAAACAACATCAACACACAAAAGGAATGATATGTTGAACATTTACATGTTGAATGATGAATTTTCAAGATCAGCAACTTTCTGACATCTTCCCTTGTGCCATGTTGCTTTTTGCTGTAATGTATTTTATTAATAATCCTCAGATTTCTTCTCTTACATTATTTGCAACAAGAGTGATGCTTTATTAAAATATTTTCTTTTAATATTCTTCACTGCTCTCCATCACAACAACCTCTTTCTTTTCATTGACAATGGCAGCATGTGATGGGATTTTGAAGAAAAGGGGAGTCAAATGACACACAAAATGTCCTTTTTCTGGGCATTTTGGCTCGAACATAGTGTGGAAAGTCAGATTTAAAAAAAAATTGTGCTCATAATACTATAATACTCAAAATTTTGAATTTTTGTCAATCAGCTCCAACAAAGACAGCTTGGCTATGTTGAACTAGCTTTATAGTACACCCCTCA
>KV751333.1:3976688-3996866 GCA_001698575.1 Mola mola
TCAAACAAATTCTTCTTCTTCTTCTTCTTCTTCTTCTTATTATTATTATTACAAAATTAACATAGGAACTAACAAAGGTCAGCTGGAAACTGAGGAAACAACAGAGCAACTGCCACATTCCAAAGTTAATGATGATCTGTGGGATTTTCTTCAAAAACAAGGTGTTTCTGAAGAAAACATTAGCAAATGCAACATGCGTTAGAACAAATTGGATTAATAAATGGATAGTGAGCAATTTAAGTGTATGAAAAAGCCATAAATTGGATTGTGGGCTGTGCTTGTGTTAAATTATAAGATATTTTAGTGTGCTGTGGGTGTGTGTTTGTGCAATGCATTGTGGGTGGTCTGTGTTCAGTGTTCCACGTTCGGTGTTCAGTGCAGGGGTGCGGGGTTTATGTTGTTTGCATGGTTTGTGAGTGTATATATATATATATAGCGGAGGTTGGGGCATAACACTCTAGGTGTTGTTGTGGTCACTGCTGTGTATACCTACTAGGACATGTGAGTGACTTGTCAAAATCAAACGCATTTCCTGCACCAAACAGCTGGCGATTACCACTCTCATGTTAGCACACTAGAGAGTGCTACAATATTGTATATATTTACATTCGTGGACTGAATTTCTGTGAAGGCCCTTTGTAGACTGCAACAGAAAATTAAGTTTTTAAATGTGGGGAATAGATTTGGAACAAAGTTTGAGCTTACTTAAAATTCCCTCACAATTTTACAAAAGAAAAAGAACGAACATAGAACTAATTACAGGGTGTACTATAGAGCAAGATTAGTGTTTAAGCGAGGTTTGTTGAGCAGAAAACCAGGGTTGTCAATGTCACAATGGCAGCTTTCTTTTAACCTGGCTAAATCACAATGGTAATACTTTGAAAACAACCGAGTCGGGATCAGGTTATGATCCAAGTTTGGAAGTAAAATCGACTATAAATAGCATTTCCCTTTTCATTCATTTTTATTCCTAATGATATTTTCTCTATGTGTTACTTGGGCCATCTTATATCAATTGGTTATACACAATTTGTTAAGTACATGTTCTCTCCCTCCAGAAAATTCTTACACCTCCTTAATGATGCTGGCTGCAAAACTGGTGCTAGTGAAAAATGAAAGGGGCCAGGCCAGCGCTACTCCGCAGCGGAAGCGCCCCAGGGGTGGATGAGATTCTCCTCAAGGCTCTGGATGTTGTAGGCTGTCCTGGCTGATGCACCTCTACAACATTCCGTGGACATCGCGGACAGTGCCATTGGAGTGGCAGAGATGGGTGGTGGTTCCCCTTTTTAGAAGGGGACCAGAGGGTGTGTTCCAAGTACCGAGGGATCACACTCCTCAGCCTCCCTGGGAAGATCTACTCCAGGGAGCTGGAGAGGAGAGTCTGGCTGGAGAGTCGAATCATATTCATATTAGCTGAGCCTATATTAGACATTGTGGCAATGTTAAATTTTGGAGCTTTTGAGTTTTCATTAGAGGGTGTGGCAGGGAATTCTGATGTCTCACTATGAGAAATGAAATTGTTCGCAGAACGTGATTCAATCGTCACCGAACTTCTCAAGATTGATAATGTCCTGCTCTGAACACATCTATGTCTCAATAGTCAGTTAATGTTACTGTGCCACCTAGTGGCAATAAGAAATGACATGTTTATATACTGTCTTTCAATTTCTTTTCTCACTTCACGGCATTCTGGCAAATGTGAATGTTTTCACATGAAACAGGAAGTTGCCAATTTGTCCGTTGCACATTTTCTGATTGCACTGAAACTTCAACATGTAGAATAACATTATGTTTCTAAACACGTAAATATCAATATATTCAGTGGGTTCCATAGTGCCTCCTAGTGACAACAGGAGATGACATGGTTATATACTGTCTTCAGTGCTCCTATTTGGATGAAACTATCCTAAAATTTGCTCAGGAGTGAACACTTTGACTTTCCTTCAAGTAGGCTTCCTGCGCCAGTATGGCGAATGTGAGTGTTTCGCCATGAAACAGGAAGTTTTTACTTTCTCCACTGCACATTATCCAATCTCACTGAAACTTCACAGATGGGATGACAGTCTGGCTGTGGCCACATGCAAATCAAAATATACCATTAGTGTCATAGTGCCGACCGATGGAAAAAAGAAAGTAACCTTAAATGGGCGCCTAAAATGGATGCTCGCTAGAAAACACAGGAAGTAACATTCACACCCTTTCAACACCGACCGCCATATGGAGTGCCTCTCTTTTCCCCTGTGAATAATGCCACTATAATGACACTATCTGATGCTGAACACTGCATATTAAGGCTGTGGCAACTTCCAAACTTATTTGTTCTCTATGCACTAAGTCACCATTTTAAAGGAGTAATCAGTTTGTTGCCTTTTCTGTAGGTCTGTTGTTTATTATAATTATCAATGGACCATTAATTAATTATTATGCATCAGCTTTGTTGTAACATTTTTAATCTGTTCATGATCACCATTTTCAATAGTACTCATTTACACACCAGAGGCCTGTATAAACCTCATACTGAGTCATTATTCATCTATGTAGCACGTTAATGTAAAATGTCCAGAATCTCATGGAATCTGATTTTATTGAGTGATTGCCTTTGTGTGTTTATGATTCTGCATTTATAGAGATACATTTATTATATACAGTAGTTTCCCTTATTTTAACCTTACTGTGTTCATGATCTCTGTCTGCACTTGTTTTATGCTTATTTTGCCAACAGAGGGCAGTGTAAGCCCAATAATGACATGACTTATCTTTGTACTGAATGTTTCGTTTGGTTTCGTTTTCTGCCGCTTATCCCGGTCCGAGTCGCGAGGGCAACAGCCTGAGCAGGGAGATCCAGATGCTCCTCTCCCCAGCCACTTCCACCAACTCCTCCGTGGGGACACCACGACGTTCCCAAGCCAGCCGAGAGATATAATCTCTCCAGTGTGTCCTTGGTCTGCCCCGGGGTCTCCTCCCGGATGGGCATGCCCGAAACACCTCCCCAGGGAGACGTCCAGGAGGCATCCTGACCAGATGCCCGAACCACCTCAACTGGCTCCTCTCAACGCGGAGGAGCAGCGGCTCTACTCTGAGCTCCTCCCGGATGTCCGTGCTCCTCACCCTATCTCTAAGGCTGAGCCCAGGCACCCTGCGAAGGAAGCTCATTTCGGCCGCTTGTATTCGCGATCTCATTCTTTCGGTCACTACCCAGAGCTCATGACCATAGGTGAGAGTTGGGACGTAGATTGACCTGTAAATTGAAAGCTTTGCCTTCTGGCTCAGCTCTGTCTTCACCACAACAGACCGCTCCAATCCGTCTGTCAATCTCCCGCTCCATTTTCCCCTCACTTGTGAACAAGACCCCGAGATACTTGAACTCCTTCACTTGGGGAAGCGACTCTCCCCCGACCTGGAGTGGTCAATCCACCCTTTTATGGCTGAGAACCATGGCCTCAGATTTAGAGGTGTTGATCCTCATCCCCGCTGCTTCACACTCGGCTGCAAACCGTCCCAGTGAGAGCTGGAGGTCACTGTTTGATGAGGCCAACAGGACCACGTCATCTGCAAATAGCAATTATATATATTATATACATTCTTATTGACTTAATATGTATTTTACCGGTTGACAAAAATGTGCATTCAGCTAGGCACAGACAATAGTGACATTTTTCTCAATGTTTTCACATATATCTTCAAAATGATCTGTTCAGTTTTGTTTTACTTAACATAAAACACTTGTGGACACACATACCTAATGCATATCTGAAAGAACCACTATGAAGGGACTAGCTTGACAACAGTCTTATCAAACCAATTATTATATCTCTTAAAGAACGTAGTATTCATGTTTGATTTTCCTGACTTTTTCGTTATTTTTTCTTGAACTAAAGTGCATTTTTAAGGGCTTTCCCATGCTAGAAAACTAAGGAAACTTTGCACACACATCGGTCTTGGCAAAAATGTACTTATGGTAAATGATTGTTTTGACTAAATAATTTGGCCACGCCTTTTAAATGCAGCCCCTCTTCCTACTTTCACCAACAAGTAGGAATGTTGGTACACATATAAAACTGACCTAGACTCACAACAAATTCTTTTGGTGCATAACCTAAATAAAACAAGTTGGCCATTTTGAGCAAGTTGCACACGGTGTGCTTGCAAATTCCTTCTAGAGATTCCATTCAATTGACTTCATATTCGGGGCGCACAGTGGTGCAGTGGTTAGCACTGTCGCCTCACAGCAAGAAGGTCCTGGGTTCGATTCCAGGTCAGGGCGTTTCTGTGTGGAGTTTGCATGTTCTCCCTGTGTCTGAGTGGGTTCTCTCCGGGTACTCCGGCTTCCTCCCACATTCCAAAAACATACAAATCTGGGGGTTAGGTTAATTGGTCACTATAAATTGCCCGTAGGTGTGAATGTGAGTGCGGATGGTTGTTTGTCTCTATATGTCAGCCCTGCGATGAACTGGCGACTCGTCCAGGGTGACCCCGCCTTCACCCGAAGATGCTGAGATAGGCTCTAGACCCCCGAGAAAATCAAAAATGTTGTAGTTTGATATACTGCTCCTTCAATGTTGTTACAAACAACCTAACATGTTGATTCACTGCGTTTAATATTGTGAGTGGTTGTCAAACTTACTTCCTATAATGGTGTGATAAATGACAACAAAAAAGCAGTCACACCTGTGGGTGTCTTCTTCCTCTTTTGGTTTTACCTAGCTTTTCTAAGAGTCACCACAGAGAATCATCATCCTCCATCTATCCCTGTCCTTTGCATCTTCTTCGGTCAGCTTTCACTCTTATTATTATTATTACCAGCTTTCTGTATATCCTCTCTCACCACATCCATGAATCTCCTCTTTGGTCTTTCTCTTTGCCTCCTGCCTGGTAGCTCCATCTTGAGCATCCTTCACTATTCACTGTCCCTCCTCTGCACATGTCCAAATTGTCTCAATCTGGCCTCTCTAACTTTGTCTCCAAAACGTCTGAACTGTGCTCCTTTTCTACTTTCTTAGTGTCCAACCTCTCATACAGCTCATCATACACCTTCTGTTTAACCTTTGCCACCTCCCTCTTCATCTTACGTTGCATCTCCTTGTATTCCTGTCTACCCTCTTCTGTTCTCTCACTGTCCCATTTCTACCTTGCCAACCTCTTCCTCTGAATATTCTCCTGTATTTCTTCTTTTCACCGCCAAGTCTCATAATCATCCATCCTCTGTCCAGATGACACACCAAACACCTCCCTACCTTTCTCCCTGTTCACTGTTGCTGTAGTTACCCAGTCAGTGCTTTACAACCACCCAGATCTTGTCTCAGCCTCTCCCTGAAGTCCCTAACGCAGTCTTCCTTTTCCAGCTTGTTCCTCTGCTCCGTCTTTGCTCTCTTCCTCTTCCTCACCACCAGAGTCACCCTACACACTAACATCTGATGCTGTCTGGCTACACTCTCACCTGTCACCAACTTGCAGTCTCCAATCTCTTTCGAATTGTGTCATCTACACAAAATGTAGTCCACCTGTGTGCTCCTGCCTCCACTCTTATATGTCACCCTGTGTTCATCCATCCTTTAACAAGTAGGTATTCAACACAGCCATTTCCATTCTTTTTGCAAAATCCTCTACCATCTGTCCTTCCATGTTCCTTTCCTCGACACAAAACATACCCATCACCTCCTCATCACCTCTCTCCCCTTCACCAACATGCCCATTGAAGCCTCCTCCCATCACCACTCTCTCCTCACAAACAATATAGAATTTCCCTCTCTTTTCCATCTCACAGCCAACTTGTGGGGCATAGCCACAAGCCCCATTCATTATCACACTTTCAATTAACAGCTTCACACTCATGACCCTGTCCGACACACTTTTGACCTCTTCAACATTCTTTATATACCCCTTCATACTAGTATGAAATTCATTTTTGTGATTTGCTTGTGATTTGCTTGATTTGGCTCCGTTTTTACCCAACCTTTTTTTGCCCTTCCTGATACAACCCTCCCCATTCATCTGGGCAGGGGCCCTGGCACTAGAAATAAACTGGTTTTGTGACCCCTAGTGGCTGGTTTAGCGTCTGTATCTAGAATGAATGGTCTTATTGGGTCTGGATAGGCTAGTACTGGGGCAGATATTAACCTAGCCTCCATCTGTTCAAAAGCATCCTGGCAAGAGTTGGACCACATAAAATTCTTGCCTTTCTCAGTCAGCTGGTGTAGGGCGGGAACTATTTGAACCCCTTCATGAACCATCTTTAATAGGATGCTAACCCCACACAACTTCTTGCCTTGTTTGATTTTTTTGGTACAGAATACTCCTTTACCACCTGCACTTTGGCTGGATCTGCTCTAATTATGGGACCAAGGTACTGCACTTGTGTCAAAAACAATTTGCATTTAGAGGGCTTCACCTCGAGGTTGGCCAGCCACAGCTTAAGTAACACTTCATCAAGGCAGGACAAATGATCCGCGAATGTGGAGCCAAACACAATGATATCATCAAGATGGACCAAAACAAGTAGTCCACTGTAAGTCAGCCAAAACTACATCCATAAGCCTTTTAAATGTACTTGGGGCACTACACAACTGCCAACCTACAGGACATTAAACTCAAAACAACCTCTTATGAGTTATGAATGCTGTCTTATGCTTGTCCTCGGGATCAGATTTGACCTGCCTGTAGCCACTGGCCAGGTCAAAGGTCGAAAAACCAGCAAACTTCGTCTTAACTGTCCAGAGCACCATCCTTTCGACAGAGGGTACGCATCCTTTCTGGTAAGGTCATTAAGGCCACAATAATCAACACAGAAGCAAAATCCAAAATCAGGTGGAATGCTTTTCCCATCCGGTGGAAGAATCTCTCTTTGTAATCAATCACGGCTGAAAAAAAAAGAAAGAAAAGAATATCGAATGAAGGCACGTCGGCAACTAACTACTATCAGGGCTAGGGTGTCAAACTGGCAAACAGGCTACTAAGCTCCTGATATACATATGCCCCATCTGCTCTAAATTCCTAAGAAGTTCCATGACAGCAGCCAAGTGGATTGCAGATGGTTTTAGTTTTTGCAGCATGGAGGCTAATGAAATTTTTGAAATTGATATCTGGCTAACATATTTCGTGTTTGGTCATCTACCAAAGATAAGGTCTAGAAAACAGCATACGCAGTGCATTATCAAACTCCTGAGCTGTTTCATTTGATAGCCTTGTCCTTTCTAAGAATGCAACGCTGCTACACTGACCACTATAACAAGGCTCCAGACATCTAGTCAAAGGTGTCTTCAACAGGGTAATAATTACCTTTGGGTGTGATGGAAACACCATTGAACATATCATGAGATTGCCCAGAAAGCAGCAAGGACATACATTTGAGCCTAGCAGACTCATCACAGCAATTAACATTAGCTGCTAGCTCAGAAACTTCAGGCATAAAAACTTTGGCCAGCAGCAGCAACCAGGCCTGCAGGCTAACCAAAGGGAGTTACTGGAGAGTTCAGCACAACTGCTAACTCTGCAAGGAGCAAAGAAGCGACCGGGTTTCCCTTATACCAGGCCTGAACAACAACAACAACAGCATTCTCCACAAGAATTCCTTGCAAGAGCCTCACCTTGGACTCTCCATTAAACAGAGATCACTTCACCAAAACTTCTCTCCCCTTTTAAGGACTGATAAAGTTGACTTGGGCACATCAACTCAGCACAGCACAGCTAAATGCATAATTGATTTTAAACTTTTGAAAGTATTTTATCTTGCATTGTTGACGAGTATTGTTGTGACTGTAGTCAGGTTATTAATAAGTGGATTAACCACAATCCTAAATTAAGGTTAGTCAGCTGGCACAGACTCAGGGACGTGCATAAAACTAGCCATCTTCTTTCTAACCTGACACCACGTCCTCACACATACACAACACTGCAAGGTCTCAACCAGCAAATGGTCTGAGCCTCCAGTAACAAAAGAACATTTCATGTGACACTCATACCGTTTTTCTGCCATTTTGCTTTTTTTCCACATCCATCAGCCTCAGCAGCCATGTTGATTCTTGCTCTCTCTCTCTTATACACATACACGCACATCCTTGTATATAAATGTATATAATGGTTTGCATCCTAGATTAGGCACTGTGTTTCTTTCCTGTTCATTTTTGGATTAATTCTTTTCGGTAAACATGCTGTGTGTTTAATGTTGAATTTTGCCAACCTCTACAATTTTGAGAACACCAACTAGCTGTTGATGAGGGATCGTTGGTTAATTTTGGTAGCCAAATTCAACACTTATTCGTCTCCTTGTTTAGTTTTTTGTTTTTTTTTGGTATTGTTAATATAAATGTTTGTTGAGTTATTGCTGAGTTATAAATTTTATGGACAATATGCATTATTAAAACTATGGGTAGGAGCCCTAGGATTAAAGTGCATCACTAGGGTCAATCCAACAAGGCCTAGGCAGCCACCCACAACCCTTAAAACACTACAACAGTCTAAGATTCAGCAACAGCTTAATAATAAGAGTGATTGCGTGCACATATGAACATATGAACACAAGATATACTTCACACCAACACACTATGATCAATGCACAGCACAATAATAAAAAACGGTGACTGAATGCACTTCAAGTGGTAGGAACCATGTCACAATTTAGATGGGTCAAACCACTTCAACACTAGGGGGAGGCAGAGGGTTGCCTTAGCTACAGCATCATGCCTTAGTGAAAACCCCCACAGGGTTTTACTTCATAGAATAATTATAGTAAGTCTACTCAAATGTAATAAAAACTTAATGAAATTAAAAAAAAACGATATTTAAACGTAGAATTTAATGATAGTTCACTAATTGGTGATAACACCACCACAGAGTGTGCAAAAATGGAACCTTGCATGAAATCAGGACACACCTACAGCAGCAACACTTTGCTGCGACTTGGTTGACCAAACAGTGTGACAGTGGATGGTGTGCTTGAGATTGAATAACGTTGTGAAGGTGATGCCTGTAGCCACAGCAATTACAGCATCAGTGGCTTGGTAAAGGCAATAACACACCCTGGTTCCTTGCTACATAAAGAAGGCACACAGGCTTCAATTCTGGTGAAGGAAAAGGTCCCCTACGTAACTGTAACCTACGTTACATACAGCAGCCTCCCGTCCCATTGCCACAACCACAGCCATAGTGATTTTGAGCACAATCATAGAGAAACATAGTAAATGTGTAGTGCTATGATTAAAGTATATTGTTGATCAGAAATGGATGACGCAGCCTGAAATGGGCTGTTTTGCACTGATTTCACTATGAAAGGTGGAATTTCTAACTTTTAACTTTTTTTAATTGTAGGACTGAGTTCATCTGTGGAAACATTTGCTTTTTTTTTTTTTTTTTTGCCTTATTTCAGTCTAAAAATGTGATTATGAGCGCTTTCAGAAAACAATACAGTAAATATTTAGCTTCATCTTTACAATGTGTCACTGACCAAGTTTTGATCAGAAATGCACTGTACAGCCTGAAATTGGCTGAAATCGACTCATTGTGACAGGTTGGATTTCTATCTTTAGTTGTAAAAATGAGTGAATTGGCTGAAACTTGTTTTTCGCCTTATCTTTAGTCTGAAAATACGGTTTTGAACGCTTTCGGACAACATTGCTGTGAATATTTAGCTACATCTTTAGACTATGTCATTCATCAAGTTGTGATCAGAAATGCACAGTACAGCTTGAAATGGACTGTTTAACACCGATTTCATTGAGAAAGGTGGCATTTCTGACTTGAGTGGCAGAAATTAGTTCATAGGCTGAAACATGTGTTTTTGGCCTTATTTTGGTCTAAAAATGATAATGTGATGTTGAGCACTTTCAATGTGATTTTGAGTTCTTTTATACAGGACCAAAGTGAATGTTGAGCTGCATCATCAAAGTAAGTCACTGATCAGGTTTTGATCAGAAATGCTCTTTACATCACGGAATGGGTTGTTTTGCACAGCACTTCAAAAGGACCAAATAGATTAAATGTGCAACACTTCATTATGGCAAGTTGTTCTCTGCCAACCTAAACGTGAAAAGCTAATATCCAAACCTTAAAGTGTGACCAGTCCAGACACAATGGCAAGACTATAACACATCCAACAAACAAACCTAACCCAAAAACAGGTATGCAACATGGTGGCAGCAAAATTTAACAGAAACATGTCATATTGTAACAGTGTCTGTCTGCAGCTTTCTCTCAGAGTGTTGCCGATGGAGGACCTCATCAGGGTATTAATGCCCACTCTTACATTGGCAGATCTTGTCATGGTCAAATTAAGTAGACCTACCATCAATGTGCTTTTTTTTTTTTTTAATGTGGGAGAATCTCAGAATCTTTGAACTATCTATAATTTTAAAAAAAAGAGTTGCCAATGTAAATTTGCAAATGAAAAACACTAATGTAGTTTGTTGTCACTGAGAACTAGATTTTCTGGCTGTTTCCAGACAGATGTTACAAGCCTCCATTTTACAGGGTCACTGACATGAACGTATGTTCCTGTTAAGTCTTTTAAACAGGCTAAATGTATTTTAACTCCCCAAAAAGTAGACATTAGCAACCTCAGCAGCCATAGTTTGAGTCAACCTGGTGGCCCGATTGTGTGGTCTGTGTCTTCATCTTGTGGCCAAATCAGAGTACTGACTTCCTTTGGATCGCTCAGACTGGGACAAATAGAATGATAGCTCATTACACAGTGGCAACCCCAGGGCTGGTGGACAGATGAGGCCAGGGGAAATATTTGAGTGGCATATATTGAGTGGCAAGTTGAATATTATGTCAGCATGAGAGTTATGGAATCACTAGATGAAAGTGTGTTGTTTAATTTTACAGTTAACACCTATGGAACATGTAACTTGGATAGGAATATGAAATATGAGATTCTTCTACCTTTAAAGATATCAATTAAAGCAAGTCATCAACATGTACACCTGGTACACATGAGGACATTATCATAAGTGTTATCATAAACCACACAGGCAACGGCAGTAGGCTCACAGCATTGACAACCATCAACTGTACCCAACAGGTGAACGAACAAGCACAAAAATCCAATTAGATAATTCAGTCTAAACCATCATAAATTATGGCATTATGAAATTAAATGCTTTTTGTGAAGCAGAGACATTTTGATAACTATAAGCAGGGACGATATCACCATGATCATGGTGTGGTGGGATGAAATCAGGGGTCAGGAAAAGATCAGGAATGTCTTGCATCAGAGCGTAAGAACAGTCATTTTGTGTGACAAAGACGTATCAATAGCTCCAATGACTAAGCCTATTTTTGAGGATTTGGCCTGCATACAGACCAGACAGCTATGATTGGCATGTTGTCTAAGCTGTATAATTGGCTAGTTGTGTCTACACATTTTTGTTCAGTGATGTTATTATGCTTCTCAGTCTTGTGTGGTTTTGCTCAGGAGTCCAGGAGGAGACAGAAGCAGAAAGAGTGGTAACACAATGGCGATCACCAGCAGCATGTTGCACTAATGGTGATTCAGCGAGTCACAAATAAAGTCGGTCAACCGCTGGAGCTTGGAATGAGAGCAAATCTCAATCAACAGATTCTCCCTCACAGTTGGAGCATCAGAGCCGGGGTTAAAGGAACCTTTTTCCACCTTATGATAGGTGGAGCAGAGTGCTTCATTTAGCCGTCTGCTCTTGCAAGTTTCTGTTACTTGCCATGTGTGGGCACAGCGGGAGAGAAATCATCAGTCGTTTCTAGGATGTTCTTACAGAGAGCTGTGTGAATCCACGTCGCTCGCCTTGCAACCTTTACTGCTGTCTGGGTGTAAGTCGTTGGTTAGTCATGCATGCAGAGTCAGACATTGCCTGTTGCCTAGGGAGACAGGTAATGTCTGACACTGCGTTGTTAGTGTGCATCACATTTACAAACAGCCACAGATTTAGGGAGCAGAATAGCATTGAGCAGTTGTGAGACTCTTTCAAGGTGTGAAGTTAAAAACTGTGTTCCCAAAGAAAGTGTCAAAATCACGTACAATATTAAAGGCTTATCTGCTGTCAGTGTAAATGTTCAAATCTTTTCCTTTAGTTAATTTGCAAACTTCAGTTAGAGCTGTTAGCTCTGCCGCTTGTGCCAAACGTTTGCTTGGGTGTGGTTGTGCAATCAGAGTGTCATGTGCAGTTACCACAGCACAGCCCGCTTGATTTTTGTCAGTCTCAGGGTTGCGAGAGGCTTATACTACCACAAAAAAATTCAAGGTCAGGATTATGTAGGGCGTTTCCTAATTAATCCGATCTGGGGGGAAAAAAAACTTCAGTTATTGCAGCAACACAGTTGTGTTCTGCTCCATCACAAGGAGTAGGAAGAAAAGTAGTACATTTTTTCACAGTGATGTTAATCATTTCAAGGAGAGTCGTATTATTTCTGAGCCATTGTGCTTCTGAAAGATGATAAGTGTTGCACATTTGGACACAGAGGAACTTCCAGGCGTGCATGAAGTTGTTTAAATCATCTTTATTTACTTCTGACATACGACAGCTCGCTGCAGGTGGTCCATTCACCAAATCACATCCGAGGACCCCTCTGGGACTACCCATACGCAAGTGCCTGTGCGAAATTAAAACCGTGTAGCCAAACATTAACCTGCATAAAATACAGTTGAATTGTCAATAAACAAAATATTATTCAATGAGAAAATGAATTATTATGAATGAAAATGAGATTGGGGGTGCCCAATGTCCATTGACACGTCCAAAATTACTCAGGGCCCCACACAGGCAAAAATATTGAGACAGCACGTGGAACCAAAAAAATGAGCTGAGCGTAACCAACAATATCTCTCGAAGCTACCACTGCTCTTTCTGCTGCTGCTAAAGAACACAGACAGTTGCCACAGGATCTAGTTTAGCAGAAAAGTAAGCAACAGGTCTTAATTTACCATGATGGTCTTGTAGGAGGACAGAACTCATGCATCCTCCCTTTTCATCAACAGTTTTAGTGAAGGTTCTTAGGGGGATCTGGAATTCCACAAGTGTTGGTGTTATGTGCAAAGCTATCTTTGGGTCAAAAAAGGCTTTTTCTGCTTCTGATGTCCAAGTCACTTTATCATGTGCAGTGAGACCTTGTCCATGAGCAGCTGCACTCAATGGTGCCTCTAACACAGTGTAGTTGGGAATAAAAGTTCTGTAATTAGTGTAATGATTCTGTGTTCGAGCGATGCTTTGTTGTTTTATTTTTGCCTCTCTTTCTCCCTTATTTTTTATCTTTTGGGTCTGAGTCCTCTACCACACCACTTTGACCAAACAAACTTTCATTAATAAATTGTTAAACTTTGTCCCGGTTTTTCTCTGTGTCCACTTGGGTCCAAGCTAAAAAGAAAACCTAAAAATAAGAGCACATTCCTAGGAAATACATCGATTGCTTTTTAGTGATTGGTTTTGGAATGTTTTGAATTGTTGCTATTCTCTTTGGGTTAATCAAATCTTATTTGTATAGACCAAAAGCACAAATTAGAGATTGTCTCATTGGACTTTCACAAACTGTAAAGATGTGACACCCTCTGCCCTTAGTACCTTTGAACCAGGTGAGGAAAAACTTGAAAACCCTAAAAAGGGAAAATAAGAAACCTCAGGAAAACCACAGAAGGGGGATCCTTCCTAGGACGGACAGATGTGCAACAGACACACTTGTACAGAACACAACAACATGACAATAGCAGATTTGTAGGAATGTATGAGTTCATGAGTCTATAAATCCAGATTTGTGAGAAGTCTCTTGACCCAGAAGCAGGTGTAGTCTGTTGGTTCAGGAGTCATAACTGTCCATGTATACAGATTTGTGTGTTGCTTATGAAATCTTTAAGTCCAAGAGTTTGTGGAATTTATAATTCCAGGGGTATGTGAAACCTAGTGATCCAGATGCAGGTATAGTCTTTTGGTCCAGAAGTTACTGTAATCCATGGATCCAGATTTGCGCTGGGCAATCCAGTTTAGGATTGACAGTCACAGGAGTTCCTGTCCTAACTTGGGAAGTAGGCGTCAGGCAGGGAACACAGCTACGGCTTCAAGACTCAGCAGTGAACACATGACCCAAGAACGTCACGTTTTCTCAAACAAGCTGAAGTGTCGAAAAGGTTGCCTTGTGGCCATCCTCTGCTAAATGCTTTACCAGTGCCAGACTATCTGTTCCGCAACTTTCCGGAACTGCAACCAACATCACCATATTGCTGGAATGCACTTCCTGGTGTTAACTGCAAAGAACTGTGCCTTTCTTTTAGTGGTTCATTGAAAATGGTTGGCAGGTTGCAAAATCTTTGGCACAGCCGTGTAAATGTGTAACATTTCCTATTAAAAGAAAATGCAAAGCAGTATTGACTATCTGGATGAACTGGAATGCTGAAAAATGCATTTGCAAGGTGAGATTGCTTGGGTTTCCCGCACTGACCCACAGAACTGAAGAAGCCTTTCGGATGAGAGGCGAAACGTCTTCAAACAAGATAAGAAGTCGAGTTGCTTCCTACTAAACACTCCGAAAATATGTCAGCTATTCACCAACTACAAATATGCCTATAATTTGAAACTTTGAATGTATTTTTTTTTTTTTGCATTGTGTGTAAATAAAGACAGAAATGCCTTTGAATAGAGACGATATCTATACATTTTTACCTTAATCTATACAAAGTAGTTTATTTACACATGCAAAAAATATTGATGCTACTTTCACACTTTAAATAGGATCGTGCAACAATGTTCCACACGGTCGACTGAACTTGCATTCCTGTGGAGGTTGAGACAGAACACCTGCCACACCAACATGCATTGTTGTATGTGATAAGTGAGAGGCAATAGAATTTGTGTGCCCTACATACAAATAAAGGCATTTAAACAGATAGATTTAATGAATACTTTTTTTTCCTCATAAAGTCCAATGTCTGCAAAGGCTTTCACGGCGGCATCGGACGAGGAGGTTATAATGGATAACTTAAAAAGCTTCACTGTCGCATTGGTCGCCATGTTGGTGTGTTTCTATATCTCCAATATGCACTTACCTATCAGGTGCAGGCTTAGGAGGATTCAAGGATGCAGAGACTCACAGGGAGGTTCTTCGTCAAAATCATTTTAATCTGAAAATAGGTCGACACCGTGAGATCTAACTAATTAGCAAAGGTACAGTTTAAGGGACAGGCAAACTCAGTAGTTGTGGAACAAAACAGGATCAAAACACAAGGAACTCACTAGAGATTAACGCTGGACTGCTCACTGGGAAGAGAAGACAATCTGGAGAGAGACTGGAGAGAGACATTCAACACTACCGGACCCTGACAAAACCCAGCAGAACTTGGGGCCACAATGAAGTTTTTTCAAAGGTAAATGTACATGTATCATCTTAGACACATACATTTTTATTCACGATATAATTCCTCTGTAGGTTAAAGAGATATTTAGGATCTCTTGGAATGGAGTTGTATGAGCTATTTAATGCATGGTCAGTAGGCAGCTATTGGCGTGACCCCAGTGTAGCGTAACATGTACCTGCACTCGCCTGAACAATCAGCAATGTAATGCTGTGGATGGGGTCAGCAGTAACATATTTTAGCTGCCTATAAAAAATAAAAAATCAGTTTAACTGATCAGCTGATTGGGACAGAAACACTGTCTGGTGACAAAATAAAATGCTGAAAAATATTCTCCATGCAGTTGAAATGGCTCAAAAAAACTAACAAGACAAAGGCTGTGTCTGAAATCACTCCTATTTACTATGTATGCACTACATTTACCCTGCACCATTTTATTTGAGTGTCTGAATGCTGAGGTTGTAAATATATTCAATATGAAGTGCCCTCAAAAATTATATAATTGAAGGAAAAAAGTAGCGTCCAGGGCACATACACTACTTTCTGCTAACAATTGCACAATGCAATGTTCTGCATTTCAAAGATGTAAAATTTGCCATTGCAGGACTCTATAGCTGATGGTGATGATGCAAAAATGACACTCACCACTTTCTGTAGTAGACACTTTACTGTGAAGTGTCCACTGCAGAAAGCGGTGAAAGAGTGACTGAGTGATTTCACACACAACCACAGAGTCAAAACACTGTGGTCACAGTGTAACCACCATGTGACATTAGCGTGTGCTGTGATTGGTGTAATTGTGGGGATAAACCCACACACAGACATGGCACAGACAGACAGACAGACCAGAACTGTCGTAGACGGCTTGATTTAACTCTTATTTTTTTTTATAGCCATGCCACAAAAACAAGGGTTATGGTGGGGAACTGAACCCTCTGCTGACAATTATGGAAAGCATCCATGCATTTCACTTGGGTACTGCTGCAGTATTATTGGGGTTGTAAATGGAAACAACGGATATATATATATATTAAGGCTGCACAATATATTGTTTCACAATTGAACTCATGATTGGTGCGTGTACTATGGTCACATTGCAGGAAGTATAGTGTCAAGTAAGGCATATTTGCATGACACTCAGAGCGCTTCACATGTCGGCTACAGCCATTCAGTACGTGAGGCAACTTTGGATGTATTCCCATTATTAGCGGCACCTCAGTGCAGTTTAAAGATTTAAAAACTGTTATGGAGCTGGTCCGGGACATAGAAATGTTTCTTGGAGTATTCAGATTTATCTGTACTATATATTGCCAGCATATAAACATGTTTTTTGCTTGAGATTGAGTTTGACAACTCTCAGCCACACTAGGAGCCCTGTTTGTCTTCCACCATGCAGAATAAGCACACGTTTAAACATGGTTTGGAATGGCAGATTAACCCCTTAATGCCGATCGTCGCAAATTCGCATCATACCGTTTGCATTCAGACTGCAGCCAAGATAGCATCAGCTTGAAAGCAAAAACACAAATAATTATTTTTTTTAATATTAATTCAGGCTTCAAGGGGGTTAAATGTGAAATACAAATACACTTGTGTCTTGCAATTGTGTTAAGTTTATTAGGAAAGTTTGTCTCTTTTTCCCAAACACCAGTCTCTCCAAGCTGATTTTTGGAGGGGTGGCAGATTGCTGAACCATGTGTAGTAGGAGAGTGAGTTTGTTTTGTTAGAAAAGAATGGGCTTTCACAGAAAGAAAGATATTGCATTGTCAGTTTTTTTCCAACATCATGCAGCCCTCCCCTGTCTTCTCGACCACCCCTTGTGTATCTTTTATTCAAAATTGATTAGAATGGTGTGCAATTTCAGTTAATGTTTGGCTGATATTTAACAGTTCTTGTATTTTTTACCACTACTGTATGTCCACGTGCATCTTTAAGATCAATCCTGACAAGGGCTCCAAAGTAGAGTGCCAGGAAAAGGAGAATAGCAATACAATGAATCCGAAATTCCTCACTCTTATCAACCGCATCACAGAGTTTGAATGGAATGCTTAATGGGTAAGTTGCTTATGGTTACTTTGCATGTATTAAGTTATGAACCCACGACACACTGCCTGCATGTGCACACAGTGTTCAGTGCAGTGTCTGCATTGCAGAATGTCTCGGTTTTCATTTCAGCACACGTGTTGAAGTGAGAGCAGTCACACAGCCAGTGTGAGCAGAAAGTCTTTTAGACTTACCTCCTTTTCCTTCAAAAAACATCAACTTTATACCTTTCACTACAATTTTAGTATCTTTAAGCATTTATAATGAGTGACAAACATGAAAAATGATACCCGTTGTATCTGTTTCAGCTCAAAAGCCCTCAAGCTTTTCTGTAGACAAAATCCATGGTTTTTTACCAACTGGCTTTTATTCTGACATATTTACAGGACTAAGTCAATGTTGAAAGATGGTTCTGTCAGTAGCAGCTCTTCAACAGCTACATTTCCTGTGTCTTTACACAGACTTGCAAGATCAGTTCAGTGAGACAAATGAACAACAGTGTGTTTTGGCCTTAGTTGACATGACTGATCATATGAAACCTCGTCTTTCAAGACACATTCTACTTTTTTGCATGTTATAAAACTTTTCCCCAAATTGTTTTTATTCCTTATCCCCTCTACCAGATTTCATTTTCTAACATTTGTATCACAAATGTCCTACAGCAAACAAAGAAGCTGTAGGACTGAAATACTGATGCAGAAGGATGTTTCAGAGTCGACTCTTCTGGATCTATGCAAAATCCTTGCATTAACACATTGAACATTGATTTGCGATTGGTCAAACTATAACTGATGCCAGCATATGTCCTCCCCCTTCCTTCTCCTCAGTAATCCATACAAAACTGTCTCGGCAAAATTCAAAGATTTCAGCTGAAAGACTCTGGTTTAAGAGATTATTTTGAACCTACAGTGGCCTGTTTTGAGAACAGTATAAATATGGAAAGCTATCTAGGCAAATTCAACACTTGCCTGTTATTCAGACCAGCCAACAATAACACTGAAAAAAAATAGAGCTCTTGCAAGAAGGAAAAAAAGTAGTTTCTGCATCAGTCTCTACAGTGCAGTCCATACCAATGAAATGAGCAGGATATGATAATGTAGAATACAGACTGAAATAAATTCTACACCATCATTGACATTACCCATTTGGATTCCATCAACATGAATCAGTCGCACTACAGTGGCATCAAAAGTTTTAGTGGTTCAACGTCCCTATTGAGTAAAACAGGTTCATTATGAAGGACAAAAAAACAATTGGCATAATTACATTTATTGTTACATTTATTACCTTTTTGTAATCCAATGGATTATCATAATGATTACAACAATTGCCAAGTAAAGCAGATTTAGTAACTGACAACATTTGAAAGTAATCTAACCCAATTCTAAGTCTAATATATCTCAACAAATATGTGTTCTGTATTCGAGGGTAATGCATGGGAACAGCAGTCTGCTAGAACTTCTGGAAGAGATCCAGACAGATCCAGAGGTCAGCAACTCCAAGGAACTGCCATCCTGAGGTTTATGATGGTTTTCATAGTTTTAAGTCTCACAGATGAACAATGTACAAAGTCAGTTCTGTATATCATGTTAATCAAGTCGCAAGCTTTTATCAGTTTTTGAATCCTACATTACATGTTGACAAAGTAAACTGTCAGGTTCTGGTAGTCTCAAGTGTCTGTTTCTTAGGGTCAGTTTGTGTTTTCTGTTTTATTTTGAAGTTTTTGCTGCGTCTTAAATCCCCATGTCCTGTCAAATTTTCTTCCCTCATTGTTTCCCTTCCCTAGTGTGTTTCAGCTGTGTCTAGTTGTCTTCCCTTGCCTGTGTATTTAAGCTTTGTGTGCCTTTCATCCTGTGCCAAATCGTCTTGTCAGTTTTCTGTGAGCACCCCCCCCCAAACAGAACAGTTTCCCTTCCCCCCTTCCCTTACTACCAGGGGCGGCAGTCTGACGCCCAGCAGGGTTGACAGTCACCCCTCCTCCACACCTCCAATTACCATCAAGACCAGCCAGGTGAGACGGCAGGTCACCAGGACCAGGACCAATAAGTCCAGGGGACCAGACGACATCAACCCACGGGTGATCAGGGTGTGTGCGGAGCAGCTGGCAGGAGTCTACACACATCTTTTTGACCTCTCCCTGAGGTTGAAGTGTGGCCACGATCTGGAAGACATCCTGTATAGTCCCGGTGCCCAAGAAGGGATGTCCCAGTGCTCTAAATGACTTTAGGCCTGTGGCTCTAACGTCACACGTCATGAAAACCTTTAAGAGACTGGTCCTGCAACACCTCAGCCCCCTGGTTCGCAGCTGCCTGGACCCGCTGCAGTTTGCATATCAGGCTGGCATCGGAGTGGAGGATGCCATCATTCATCTGCTTCACAGAGCTTATACACACATGGATAGGCCGCAAAGCACAGTGAAGGTCATGTTCTTTGACTTCTCCAGTGCTTTTGACACCGTACAGCCAGTCCGTCAGGCTGAGAAGCTCTCGGTGATGCAGGTGAACCAGGACCTGGTGGCATGGATAACAGACTACCTCACAGACAGGCCGCAGTATGTCAGGCTGCAAGACGTCTATGAAGATTCTCAGTCGTCCATGTCATCTTAATCTTGGAGTGTTTATTAGGAAGCAACTGGACTTCTTATCTTGTTTGAAGACGTTTCGCCTCTCATCCGAAGTGTATAAAAAAATCCTTTGGGACAGCTTAAGGAAATAGATTTTGCAAATCTAAACAATGAGTATGAAATACAGCCAGTATTCTGCCCTTATATGTGAAATGAGCACGGCGCCTTATTTTTTCTTTATTTGTAAGTTTTTTGTAAGAGAATGTGA
>KV751333.1:3998170-4013220 GCA_001698575.1 Mola mola
TTTTGATTTTAAAGACCCTTTGAAGTCAGCAGTGTTTGACACATGAAAGAGCTCAATCATTTATTTTTTGTACTCACTTGCCCTCTCCACTCCTGATTCAGCCTGACTCACACTTTTTTCAGTTGCTCTTTACTCTCAGAAGTATCTTGTTTAATCAAAATCTGTCAACAGTTCCTCCACCCCCCACAAATGTAACAGCCTTTACAGTATGTGTTCTCCCATACAGAGGGAAGCCTGTAAAATTCCCAGATATTCCCAGAAATCTAGAGGGCATACAAAGGCAGTCTTTTCTTTATCTGCTTCTTCCATTTCAATTTGGTAATAGCCAGATTTGAGGTCCAATACTGAGAATCATTTTGAATCGCTGAGAAAAAAAACCTTCTTCCATGTTAGGAAGGGCATTAGCATCTTTAATAGTCTGCAAATTTAGTTTTCTGTAGTCTATGCATAGGTATACAGAATTGTTTAGCTAATTCTTCCTATTGACCACAATGCATGAAGAAAAGGAAGACTCAGACTCTCGAATAACTCCTGGCTCAGCCAACTCTTGCAGATTTTTGCAAACAGCATCAACATCTTGTAGATGAATAGGTCAATGATGTTGTTTAATGATGATGTGTTTTATCACTTAGTGTAACTGGATGGTTTACTTTGTCAGTGTGTCCAAAATCCAACTTATGCTGAGTAAAAACTTCTACCATTGCAGCATTAGGCTGGTCAGTTATTCTCTATATCCACTCAGTTGATAGGAGGGAATCATTAAAATCAAATCTCAGGTTAAAGATTTGATGGGTTTTGAAGTTTTGGAAGAATCTAGTCGAGAGGTATCTGGTTTGAAGACACTTTTCACCACCAACCAGATGGGGGTTCAATGAGGGCCCATTTTTAAGAGTGAGAGCCTTTATTGTCAACTACACCCTGTAGTGCTACAGTACTCTATGCATGAATCATTTCAGGGGTTGGCCTTTTAGCTTTATCTAACCTAGTTTTCCATCTTTAGTACTTATGCCTCAGTTCCAAGATTTTTAAGACAACCAGATAACAATAGTGTGTTGGAAGAAAACTGTGTTTTTCCTGAGAATATTGAGAGTAAGCAAGGACAAGTGTATTAGTGCCAATCAATACTTAATACTCCCATATTGTATTAGTTTTTGTGAATGGTTAATGCTCCTGATGAGCACGTGGCTCCCTGCATGGTAGCCACTGTCATCAGTGTATGATTGTGTGTGTGAATGGCTAAATGCAAAACCTGTAGTGTAAAAGCGCTATGTGTGGTCAAAAAACTATGGAAAATGTGCTATATTAATACATTAGGACATTTACATTTACATATTAACACAAGGATTAACACAAAGAGTGGCAACTTCAATTTCAGTGCCGACAAAGTGCTTTGGAAGTGTCACAGACAGCTCAACATACCCAAAATAAGGCATTTCCTGTTCATTAGCTGCTTCTATTTGAAGAAGAACTGTGTATGAAAAGACAAAGGGATAGCTGTGACTTAAGATCCAGTGTCAAGTAAGGAGGATGCTGGGTTACCTGAAATTTAGGCTTATGCAATGCTTTTTGTTCCTACAAGTCCTTTGAGAAATCTAGCACGGTGATGATGTACCTTAGGTTTTTCAATTGCTGTCTGCTTTGCAGTGGGACTCATTATTCCCTTTCAAAGCTTTATTTTATTCGAAGGTGTGATGATCGTGTGTTCAAGTGTTGTTTTATTGTTTTGTTCTTTGCCTCTCCTCCTCCCTTGTTTCTGTTTAGGGTCTGAGTGGTGTGTGTTGTTGGAGGGCATGGCCTGCCTGAGGAGGCTGGACTGGAAAAGATTCCCCTTTTCTCCCTCAGCTCATCAGTTGGGTTTCAAGAGCCTGCAGTGGCAGATTGTTCCGCTGTGTGTGGTAATCAGATCAAACTCTCTAGCAAAGTTTTTGCCAGCTTCAGATTTAAGTAGATAACTTTTTTGTCTAACTGCTCTTGTTTTCTCATTTGCTTCCAGTCAGGTTGGGCACAGTTTCCTAGAGCCTAACCTGCATTCGTGACCGGCCAGTTCTCTGAACCAACTCAGTTCCGCCTGACCACCATCACCACCACTGCCACTTCTACGTCTAACTGATTTTTTGAGGACTTAAATGAATGAATTAAACATTTCCCTGGCTCTTCTGTGTCTGCACTTGGGTCTAAGCTAAAAAGAAAATCATAACAGAAGGTGTGCTATTGATCACTGCCTTTTTGTTGATCCTTGATAATGCTATGTAGTCAAGGTTGACAATTGACTTTGAAATTTGTGTTACAAGTTTTTTCAATTGTGATTCTCTGAATTCTGCTCACCAAATTTACAGGAACAAGCTTACATGTATTTGAAGCTGTTTAGGACAATAGGTGTTGGTTTCGTTGTCCATGCTTATCCTCCTCGACACAAAGCAAGAGTAGTTCTGTAAAGGATGGAGAATTGTCTCGCTTTTGTTCCAGGTAAGGGTAGCTGATTAAGGCATTGTCCCAGCAAACATGGCAAATTTTTTTCAGAAGATGATGATTCACTTCGTTAGCAGTGACACCACTCACTACTCTGAGGGCTTTTCACCAGCATTGTGTAGAATGATCAAAAACTTAGCACAACACTTGTCCCCATCTGCTACTTGCCAAATGCTGAATCCAAGAGCTCAAGATATGCACTGGGTAAGGTTTAAGGACTGAGTGCTTGACAATATCCGCAGCAGGTGGTAGTAACCGTCAAGTAACAAAATCTTGTAAGACCAATTCAAATCAGATAGGAAGGCTCACTCACACTGACCAATTCCACATTACTTTGTTATGTATCATAATCAGCTTCATAACTTGGTCTTGTAGTTTTCCCAGAGAAAAAACTGAGTCAGGAGGAACTCTGGAAATAAGACACAGCTGTGTCTGTCTCGACAATATGCCCTACTACCACCTTCTGGACTTCAGGGGCATTAATTACATCACCTCCAAGGGTGGTTCGACATTTTGCTATAGTGGAAGGACAAAGAGGGAAACAAATTCAGTGGTCAGGCTGGGGGGAATCTTTACAACTTGTGATGGATTGACATAATTTGAAGATCTTCAACAGGACATTTCACAGCATGTTCTTGATAGGGGGCCATGCTTCCTCACCCCCATCCACTTCAGGTTTAATTCCATGTGCATCAGATGATGGAAGAGAAAATTTTGCTACCTCTTCTTGTAGCAAAATTTCAAATGGCTCTCCAGTAAATTTGACAGTTCCCCAAGATAAGTCTTGGTTGCACTGCCACAAGCAACATGCGGGCCAAGGGATACACCTTATAGGTGACACGTGGGTTAGTAAGATTATTATAAAATAATGGAAGGTAATAAAGACTGCATTGCAGTGCCATGAGTGAGCTCTACAATAACATGTTTCTAATACTCAGAAAGAGGACATCAATATCAAAAACATGATTGATAGAACCAAATATTGCAAAAAAGTTCATTATCAATTTCTTAGTTAGTTAAACCAGCTACAGTGACAGAATCTGGAATTTTTATAACCTCATGCAATACTATGTCCATGATTGCAGGAATTTATTTATTTATTTATTTTTCGTCAACTATGGAGCTGGTTGAAAATGACAAACGTAAATTCCTTTGCTAGCATTAATTCAATATTCAAGTCAATGTGAAAGTCAAAGCACCCAAAATTTTAATTCAGTGATTAATCAGTTTCAGTGGCTCACAGGGGTCCCATGGCAAATAGTCCGTAGTAGTAGTAGTACAAGTTGATTCCTCTGTAAAGCTGCGGGGTTAAATGAGGATAATGATTTTACTCAGCACTTCCAATCCAACAGGTTCCAGACTAATGTTTTCCACGTTGAAAATAGCTTTTTAACAAAAGCGTTGGGATTCAAAGATTCTTGTTAAAAGAGAGGCAAACCAGGTTGACTGGTGTCAGGTTGCTACCTCCAGCTGATGGCACATGGTTGTCGAGTACTCGAGAAAGGTAAGGGTGTGATCAAAGCAAGAAGGTGTTGTAGCTAGATTGGGCCAAGATAGGGAAGAGGTGTAGCTGCTCATTTGAACAGAAATAATGATTGGCATCTCGCAAGGCTGATACCAGCAACATGCCGATGACAGTCAACACCTACAGCAGAGGACACATTCCCTTTAGTGGAGTTACATAAGCTACATGCAAAACCAAAATCTTTACACTGAAACAAGTTAAGCTTAGCTGTGCTATTCTAACTTATAAACTGGGCCCATGTCAGTGTTAGCAGCTTTTCAGTGACAAGCGCATGCTTAACTGTCTGGTGATTCATTTGTAAGGGGTATGCCAGGCTGGAAGAAGTGTAAATCAGTCGAAGAATCAAGTCTTTGCCTGTATAGTCTTAGTCATGTGAGATTGAGGAAACTAGTTACTCCTTGTCATAGGGTAGACTCATTGATATGGGTTGGGGGTTGCTACCCAGAGCAATAGACCATGTAGTCTCACAGGGAACAGTTTGCACGACGCAAACGGGGGACCTCATATACGGCGGAAGGCTGTAAATTGCAGGTACATTAGGCCCTTGCAACCTGATGAATGATGATGAATAGTATATATCTAATGAGCTGAGACAGGCGCTGAAGGTAAAAAAAAAGGCCTTCCCTACTTATAACTCCACACACAGAGACAATACAATGTGTACTGGCTGATCTCCCTTACATATTGTAGAGCAGGCAGGTGGGACAGTCAGCCTTCTCATCAATTGTGCCTTTCTGAAAGCATGGTAATTGAGGTGTCAGCACAGTGGATTATGCTGTATGAGGTGCATTACGGACACATTTGTTGCATAAAATGCAGATGTGTCTTCACTGTGACCTGATTTTCATGTTTTGAAATGATCTGGGCAAATAGCTGGCTATGCAAGAAGAAGCCACCTGAATCTAACCTCATCATAAGATGGAGACCAGGGTGTAATAACAATCTCAGTGTTCATTGATCTCTGCTGGGAAGCTCCTCCCTTTACAAGATCAGATATAGCTGGAACATAATTTTTAATCAGCTCTGCTACAAGGCTGATTATTTTTAATACATTTTGTCCTTGTAGTTGCAGTTTGAAAGACAAAGCAGACATGACTTCAATGAAACTAATTAGAACAAACAGGTCTGCATGCAAGGCTAGTTCAGGTAATTTCTGCAGCACATTATCTGAATTTAGACACTTAGACATAGGTTAAAAGGCCAGGGTAAGCCTTTCTATGCAGATTTATGGATAGGGTGAATGGGGCGTGTTTATTCACACTACTGCATCTGTGGTTATATTCATAAAGCTTCCTATATATAAATTATTCACAACATTTCTTAGCCCTTAACAGAGCTCCTAAGATGAAAAATTCTTAAGAGCAGGGAGGGGGATATTAAGTAAAGCAGAAAATCTCATAAAGAAAGAAAGGGAATTATTCTGTAACTGCTGAATGAAAGTAAATTTATTAAAAGCTTCACATTAACTTTCACAGGTAAAATCTTTGCTGTTGATCTAATTTGACATGTTCTCAGATCTCCCACAATGCAATTGTTAAACAATTGCATTACATGGGAAACAAACGTACAAGAAATGATCACAACGTAAACATTTTTGACAACTGGAAAAACTCAGCAGTGCAGCAGTGATGACTTTATGTCGCAATGCTCCAGCAGCATAGTGATCACACAAGCAGTTACAACACACTGTCAGTGGCACTGTTCACTTTCAACCACAACACACCACTGATTTTCCTACTGAAAGACTATCAGCTGCGCTGTTTTGCATACCTGCATAATAAATAAATGTTAGCAAAAAACTAGAAGTGTTGATACTGTATGATTAGACTGATCTGATTTCAGTAATGGCTTACATATTATTCAACAGAGAACTTCAGCACCTAAATAATATTTCTAATGTCCTAACAGAGACCACATGATTTCACTATCCATGCATGCCCGTTATTCCAAAGAGTGCATTTTTTTAATTGTTTTTTTTCTTTTTTGGGGGTGGGTGGGTTAACCAATTACAGCATTAAAAAAAAAAAAAAAAATGTTCCACGCCTAACAATATCATTTAACAACATATCTTCACTAGAAAAAATTATGTATATTTCTTGTACGTTGCTAAATTACTCTCTTTGATAGATATTTTCAGGCTAAGTCATTGATACATGTATGTCATTAATAAATCTAAAAGGTCTTAGTTAAAACTATAATCATGTGTGTAGATGTCAAATTCTGGAAATGACTGTGTCATATCATTGAGCCAAAGTGGGGTTGGGTCCTCTGGTCAGCCCCAGGGCCTCATCTGATGAACCACGGATGTAGAAGTTGGTTAGTACGTAGTTGTTCGTTTTTGTTCTTTGGGGAGTTTTATATTTTAATTCTGAAGAATTCACGTGCCCTACAGTGGCACAGATTTGTTTGGAAGCAGAAAGAATTATGTGGGAGATAACCCTGGTGCAGTAAAGCCTTCTGAGCATGTGGTGAGCAAATATGACCCTGACTGCAACGCATGTGGATTGTTTTGAAACCAGTGCGTGAATCCTGTTGTACCCCAATATTTTTTGTAAAAACGATTGTGTCGTGTTTCAGGTTTTAATTTTCTTTTTCTTCAATGCATCAACAAACAGAAATGGGCCTTAAGTCCTAACTGTTAAGAACCCTTTACCACTCACAGAGACTGTTCAACAGTTATACATATAACTGTATATACATAATTTGGTCACAATGTTTAACCAGTGAGTGTTTGCACATATTGTACAATCAGTGGACACAGTGAAGTTCAAAGTCTGACATTATAAAGTAGTTTTCATTGTCTTCATTACTGAAACTGTATACTCATGATATGAAGGGATAAAAAAAATCCATATGTTTTGAAATGCTTAATGAGTGAGAAGGAATACTTACCATTTTAAGGATTTTAATGTAATATATACCTACGTATACATACATACATATGTGCAGTAGGTATTTCTAATTTTTTTAGGAAAAGCCTCCTTGTATTTTCATGGTCAGAGGGGAATGAGTGTCCAGATTTTATTTATTAATAATTACAATAAGCAATCATGAATAAATACATCAGTGATTAAATATTTATCATATTTGGTTGTTTAAATGTGATTGTTCAGACACATTAACTGGCAAGAAAAACAATATTTAGGTATGTAAATATCACCGTAATGTAACCATACATCAACATATACCTTCATCAAATGATGCTCTTGCAGATATTGTATTTCACAATAGAAGGAATATCATAAAATCAAAAATATGCTTTCAGAGTCTGCAACATCTTCAAGGATCCAAGCATGGTCCAAAGCCTCTGAATAAGACATAAATACTAATAAAAGTACTGCACACCGTCTGTCAGCAGGCGATGCTAGAGAGCCACGAAGAAAGCACTGTTTTCCATCACCATGGTGATGCCATACCTTCATTACAGTCTGGCGCTCCTGCAGGCTCTGTGAATCTGTGAAAAGATACAGCACATGGGTCTAATGTAGGATGAGCCATTACTGTAGCCTGTAGGGAGCAATCCAAGTCTTCTTTTAAATAAACAATGGTTGATTCCAGCTGGTGCACAGGGGACAGATGCCTGAGCATCATGCCAGTCGGCATCTGTCCGATAAACACCTGGCCAGAAGGCCTGCTGTTAGCACCCAAAGCGCCTCATCTCAGAGGCTCGTTCAACAGCAGCCTCTCAGACCTTCGAGGATTTCAGTCTTACTGCTTCAATATACACCTTTTTGCACGGTGCATTTTATTTGGTTATCTGTAGCTATGACCCCAGGACACAGTGAGGAAGGTAATTAGCCAATGTGGCTAAACAAATAAATACATTTAATTAGAACTAAACTTTGTTTTTAACCAAAATAAAATTAATTAATTTTTAATTGTGTTTTTTTTTTAATTTATTAAATAAAACTTTAAACCTTACTTTATTTTCTCACATTAGATTTTGATCAGGTGGTTTCATTGTAAATACAATTTTAATCTTACTATTGACACTGATATGAAGCCATATTAATCTTATTCTACTGCTAAGTTTACTGTCTGCTGTGTGTTGTCTGGTTGTTTATATGGAGATTTTTCATGCGCTTTTTCCTAAAACACCTTTTTGTAACAACTGGAATACACACTGAAACGACAAGTCGACATTATAATAACTGCTTTAAAATGACTGCATTCATTTTAAACTTCTCCATTGACATATTACAACTCCGTTTCACTTGTAGTATCTTTAGTTGGATGCACTTCTATGTGTTTTAGCCATACAACAAAGAGAAATCTGAGCCTTCAAGAGATGACTGTATACGACATGACCTGTCTCTCAGCACCAACGATGACCTTGACAGTGTCCTGATGACTGGGTAGACCTTTGGTCTTACTGAATTTCCTGAATTTTGGATAGTAAAGCATTCCATACAATCAGCGCTAACAAAGGATATGATTGTTACCTACTGCTTGGAATATAAGACGGAGCAGCGAAGCAGTTGTCCCCCATGGTGGTGTCAGACTGATCTCATTTCATCTGATATTTCACTGCAATTGGGGGGGTGACAGAGTCACCACTGAGCTGCACAAACAATGTGCATTATTAATGTCAATTTTCTCTTTGATGGATTTGTCGCCAGAGCCTGGTCTGAGTTTAGAAATGAAAGCAATGGTTTTTACTATCATTTTTTCTGTTGAATGAAATTACAGCTCATTTGACTGCTGCTAATTCGCTCTTTGACCCCAGAATGCATTTAAATCCTATTACTAATGAGATGCTGCCTCTAGAATGTTTTACAGTCACTCCTGCAGTCACTTCTAATGTTCCAGAAAAGCGATTTATGATACTGTAAATCCAATATTAGATGATTTCTGACAGAGGAAGTACACTATTCACTGATCCCTGATAGTGCCTGGCTTAGCACACATATGAGTTCATAAAGTGTTTCATCATTTTGATGTTGCAAAGCGCGTTCCAGTGCACCAGCAAGCAATTACTTACATTAGCCATTTGCAGTCTATTGACTCTGTGGACACTCGAGTCTCTTCATTGGATAAGCACTTGGCACATCCATCTCTCTTACTGCAGCCATTTTATTGACATTGGAGCTTTTGGGAGACACTGCCAATGATGAGTTCCTCCATAAAAACGGCATCTGATCACTATTATCTTTGATCTGATGGCATCTGGCTATTGTTAAACGACTGTGAGGGTAGGCTCGCCATACAAAATGAATAGCCATCTGCTGTGAGTATAGTAGCTGTAAACAGCATCAGATGGTCACACGGAGAGAAACTGGGGTATTTATCAGCCAGTCATCATAACCCGTTTTTGTGCTCTCTCTTTTTCAATTATCTTTCTTTCAGCTATCTTTGTCAACTTATTTTATGTTGGTTCCATCCAGGGATTTAGTGAGGGTAAAACTAACAGCATGCATTTTAGCAATGTTTTGGATCAGTTTAGGTTGACAAATGATTATAATGGTCTAATATTATAAAGTACCAAGGGCGTACCATGCGGCGTACCAGAGGTCTGTCATTCATAAGGACTTAAAGGATAAGATTGGTATTATTTGATATTTTCCTTCCTCAAAAAAGCCAATGAAAAAAAACAAAAAAACCCCAAAAAAACATAAGTGTGTTAGTTTGTAAAATTGGACTGTATCAGAGATAACTCTGATACATCTTAAAGCGCTGGATTGAGTCCATCCATCCATCTGTACGTTACACATCTTACACATCTGGGATCAGGTCATGGTGGCAGAGTTCTAAACAAGATATTACATACATTTTTCTCCCCAGTAACACTGTCCAGCTCTTTCTGGGGAATCCTAAAGCATTGCAAGATAAGATATATAACCCCTCCAGCCAGTTATGGGTCTACCATGCGGTCTTTTCCCAGTTAGGGATGCCTGAATAGATCTCCCTGGATGACCACGCTCTACACTCATTTTTAAGGCTGAGCCCGACCACCCACCTGAGAAAACACATTTCAGCCACTTGTATCTACAATCTCTGTCAGTCTCTAACTAAAGCTTACGGAAATAGGTGACCGTTGGAACGAAGATTGTCGTAATGATCTGGCATGATATCAGCATTACAGCTGACATCACACCAGAATACCTATTCTTTACACTCACACAGGATTTGGTATAAATGGTATACAAGTCACTAACCCAATATCAAATTATTAGCCCCAATAATGAGCTGTTTTGCACAGTCTACTAAATTTTAGCAAACTTTTGTTTGCCCTTTGCGTCACAATAATTGTGGGGAAAATGTCACAGGTGCCAAAGAAGAAGAAAACAAATAAAGTAGTTTCACCAAGAGTAAACACCAGTGTTTCTTTCCTGGAATGAATTCACTGCTCTGAAATAGCAACATGAATAGCCAATTGTTCTGTCTTGCTACTGGCGACTGTCTAGATGATAATTTAAGTTTAGCATTGCCAGAGCTAGCAAAATAATGGAGATTGGTAATGAAACAACTAACTTAGTGTAATGGTGTGACTCTTTATTGTGTTGAAATAGTTTTTTATCAAAGTCGCAATCCCTTTCGTAAATTATCTTGGATTATTGGATGGATTGCAATTAAAGACCTTTGAGATGAAGTCACAAATCACAAATGATTTGTCATGCATTTTATTTGTTGGATTAAAACAATGTGACCTTGCTCTGACAAAATTTGCGATGTAGAGATTAATAATTCCTGTAACCACAGGAATCAACAGTTGCTAGTAGCTGCGTTGAATTGAGGTTTTACCTCGACTAGCAACAAGGAACATTGCGTACTTGACATTTGGGCATCTTTTTCTGCTCCTGCCACAGAAACGTCTGACCAATAAGCTGAGTTGATTCTTTACTGTTTCAATGGGGCTTTTTGATTTTCTTGAATTGTTTTTTCTGCATTTGAAGAAACTGAACCAAGGGGAAACCACTGCACATGCACTGTCTGTTCACATGCTAAATTCATTTTGGGAACCAGGTAAGATCAAGTGAGTTATCAACAAATATGAATATTTATTCTCAATGTTAATTAATAGCAAATTATCAATCTTGAAGCTGTACCATCCTTAAATCAGATACTAATAATCATATTACACAGTTTTATGAGGATTCACCTGGATACGTGAATATGACCATAAAGGTTGAACTTGAGCACTGATCTTCAAAACCAACTCTTACCACAACATGTGTATACAAATTCCAGACAAAAATTACAATATTATTTATTTAATGCAACAGTAATGACAAAACAAAACAAATTACTGGTGTCCAGTGACACTATAGCACTAGCTAACTTACTATAACTATAACTATAGCACTAACTATATGGTTGAGGAGCAATGGGAGGACTTGGTTACAGGTTTCTCACAACATAATTGAGTAGAACAAACAACTAAGCCATCATGCACTCTACGTGTACAATGTTGGTGGCTGGCATGTGTGGTTTGGTTAAGAGGAGAGATAGAGATGGGACAGGAGGAACCTCTAAGCCACGATACATGGGCAAAGTATCAGTCCTTTTATGACCAAGTGGCGAGGTACACAAACTTAGCCTAATCAGCTTTGTACTAGTCCTTTAACCGATAAAATACAGTGTGCTGGCTTTACGTATATGGTGGCAGAGCTAAAACACAGCAGAGCATATGGTATGGTATGTTAATCAAACCTAAGAAGGCAGTGAAGTCAAAACAGAGTAGCAAATGCAACAGACTCAGCTCAGTCAGCAGCAAATGAGCACTCTACCCAGTCTCTACCCAGACACGAGCCTCTTACATGGTGTCTGTGCAAGGTTTGCCCACTTGTCAGGCAGTGTGTTACGAGTTTGAGTAATGGTGTGTTGGCTCAGTCCGGAATTTAATGGCCAGTTGATCTTCGTGGGCAGCAAAGTATGTGGCGAAAAGGTCAACAGGATAGAGTAGGGCACAGAAGTTGGCTTTCTCTTCTGTGAAGAAGACAGGTGGTCTATATCTTCCTTTTTCAGGTGTAGCAGGATGATGCTGCCTCCCTATTTGGTGTTATTCAGAAGAGTAATCTTGTCGTGCTGTGTAGTCACATGGCTTACTGACCAATCCCTGCATGAGGTCTTCACTGTAAAGATGTGCGGTCTGACCCCACTTCCTGATTGCCTCGCTTTCTGGTAGCGTTCCTCTTCTCGCCTCAGGCATCGTACCACTGGCTTCATTGTTTGTGGGAATTACGCATCCTCCTGTTGACAAATTGCAGTTCACTGCTGGTAGGACTGGCTGGAACTCGCTACAGGTATCATAGTAGTGGCTACATCTAACATGCTATGACTTAGCTACCAGTGTGGTTATGCTCATCCTTGTACTTGTTTTTGTAGACTTCCCAACCGAATCCCACACTGCACCTGGGTGCTGATTGCAGCTGGTAGCTGGCTTATATTTCCTGTATTTGCATTTTTTTTGTAACAAAGGTGGCAAATAATGTTGCTGAATGACAAACAAATTATTCCATTTCAGAAGCTGAGCACATAAGTTTGTGGGACTAGTGCCTCCGGTGGTGGTATTCCTCTCCTGTGTGCTGTACACCTCTATTTTTTTTTTTTCTTTTTTTGTGTGTGCGAGTGACACAAGTGAGTGGGGTGGTCTTCCATGGGATCCCTCACTTGGCTCTCCGCCCCTTGGTTAGCCTCAGCTCTGATTGGGCAGTTGGTTTTGTTTATGTGTAATTTTAACTGTTTCACATCTGAAGTTCTAATAAAGTTTGTATTAAGCGTTAAACAGAAGCCAAGTCTTTGCTCCTTTGTAAGACGAACCTGGGTGCCTTAACATAGGTACATTTAGAAATAATTCCCTGGTTGAAGTTCCCAGGGTGGTGTTGTCTGGCTCACCTGTGAAATATCAATAAAAATGACTAAAAGTATTGGTAACCCCTGCCCTCTGGTCACTAAGGCAGAAGAGGTTACTGGATAGACAAACTGATGATCTTTGGATCCATGTAGCGCGTACATAACAAAATGTCTTAATTCATCAAACGAGTTAAAAGCATGTTACCTTTTAAGATGAGGTGAAAAGTGTCCGATCAGATGTACCCCCTTACAGCGACATAGTTGCAGTGAAAGACATGCGGAGGAGATGTCTGATTTGAATATTTTCTGTGATGCCATTACATCACAAAGAATATTCTTTGTGAACCTAAAGAAGAACATGGTTCATTATTTTTCAGGCACATCCCGTGGATATGGAACCAGATTTGGATCCTGGAAATGTTGAGGTCATGTCAGCACTTTAAGCTCTTTGTCATGCTTCTTTGGAATGCTTCTGAGCAGTTTTAGTAGTTGTGGTGTGGCAGCATGGATTGTCCCCCACTGTTACCGAGGTGTGCAGGTGGTAGGGGAGGTATGCTTGGTCTTCAGGGGTGTTTGGGGCATATGATTTGTGTCAAGTGGAATCCAAATGAATGTCAGGACCAATGTGTCTGTGAAAATTCTCAGTCATCCAGGTCATGGTAGTCTTGGTGTTTCTTCTGAAGGCAACTGGACGTCTTGTAGATTCTTGAAGACGTTTCGCCTCTATTCCAAGAGGCTTCTTCAGTTCTAGATTTCTGGTAGGGCTCATGTGAAACCAGTGACTCACATGATGACCGGGGGGAGTGATTACCCATCTGATGGGGGAAGGATCTGGGCCAGACAGATTGGTGTTGGGGTTTTGTACCCTTTGGCCACTACCCTGAGTAAGAAGGATCCTCCGCAAGGTTAAATCCCTGGGGACTCCCTACCAGAAATCTAGAACTGAAGAAGCCTCCTAAATGGGAGGCGAAACGTCTTCAAGAAACTACAAGAAGTCCAGTTGCCTTCAGAAGAAACACCTAGGTCAGGACCAAAGGTTTTGCTGCAGAAATTTGCACTGTAGTGAGATTGATCAGTGTTAATCACCTGAACTCCAAGAAAGTGACTAAAGGGGAAGGGATCGTTATCCCATAATCCTAGATAAAAATCATAACACACTCGATTTATTTATTTATTGATTAAAAACAAATCAGTAATAAATCTTTTTTTAATAAAACATTTTGATCATTATAATTTTAAGGGTTTATGATGGCCCCCTTTGAAAAAATCTCTCTTGATTTGTATCACTCTCTGCCCTTTTTACCCTATGTGACTGGCACACACACATACACACACACCTCTTTACCACTCTTTCTACTGTATCTGCTCTCTGTCTTCCTCCCTTATCTTTATGGTAGCTTGCTCATTACATGCTTCCAGATGGCATACATGCTGTGTGTGTGTGTGTGTGTGTGTTGGCCAGATCCGTCCAGTCAGCACAGCTGTTTATTTGTAGCCTATTTTCCTCTCACATTTGTCCCGGTTAATCCTGCCATCATGCTGCGCAGCTGCATCTCTGTGTGTGCTCTCCTTCACCTCTTCTTTTGGTCCGTTTTTTGACCCATCAGTCTTTTGCACTTTTCATTCTCATACAGCCTCATTCTCTTTCTGTTGTTCCTTTAACTCTGATCTTTCTTTTCTCCTCCCACTTCCCCAGTTTCTTATCCTTTCTTCCTTTCTCCTTCTCTGTTCCCTCCCCCTCTCTCCCCCTTTCTCTCTAGCTTAAGTCCTCAATTTTTTCCATTTTGTGTAACAGAGAGTGACATGTTTGGCAGCTCCTTTACTCTCTCATAAGGCATTACTGTCCTGACCTACTTCCACATGCAGCCACTGCCACATCTTTGTGTGAGTAACAGGCAAAGAGACAAATGTGCAAACTGCCACACTAACCTCTCTTTGTATCTGCAAAAGATAACCTTAAACCTTGGTCTGAACCAATGCAGATTCATCTGTTTGCCTCTAGTTATCAAAACACTCCACCTTTAGAATAGGAATGCAAATACACAATACACACACAGTTATGTAAACCTTATCGATCATATGCACAGCACCTAGATGAGCATTTTATGATGCAGCTTGTATGTTTTTGTCTATGAACGATTTTTGTAGACTTTAGCAAGATCACTGTTCAAGTTGAGTATTTATGGTGGTAAACAAGAAAAAAAAACACAGAATTTTTCTCTCATCCATGTCCTTCATTGAAATCTAAAATCTATACTATAAT
>KV751333.1:4013232-4029313 GCA_001698575.1 Mola mola
ATGTTTTCTGTGTTTTATACTGTACATTCATCAGTCATTTTTTGCACTCCATTTTTTTTTTTACCTATATACAGTATATACCCATACCGATACCCTTTGGTGTCAAGGAAATAAAGAAATCCACTATAAAAAAAAAATAAAAATGAAATGACATGCAAATAATGTGTGTTACAGTACACAGAAACTCCAAATGGACATTTTAGCAAAGTCAAACCTATGATTTTCATTAGAAATTTCTTTACTGTAGATTACACTTGCAGTAGCAGGAAAATAAGAAAATCCATTGGATGCAACCATTAGGTTTATTTATTGAGGTTTCAAGTGCAGGAGCGTCATTGTTCATGGGTGCTGTAGTAACATTATAGGTGTGCCGTCTTTGGGGATACTCCACCTGTTAAACTCTGTCATGTGGTCTCATCTGAATGGAGCCATGTCTGTCTAACCACTTGACATACGGGAGACCAGAGATTAAAGTAACAATTTGTGTTTGAGCATCATGAACAGAGTGGTTCTTCATGCTACAGCTCCAACAAATGGTACCCATCGTTTTTTTTACTCCATACACACTTGGACCTCAGCTACAATTTAGTCAAATACAAAGAGTCCTATTCCATAAAACCTACACAGCTACTGGAGTGAATTGTAGAACTAGCTGGGGATAGATGTGACATTTAAAGCCTCTGAACAATAAAGGGCAAACAGTTTGAGAAAGTGAGAGTGACTGTATTGTATTCTACAGCATTTTGTCAGTATGGTCTTCAAAGTGTTTGCATTCTTTTACCTATTTTGCTCTTTTCAGAGTGCAGGTTAAATCATTTTTTTTTTAATTATGAAAAATTGCCTTGAACGATCACTACTAATGAAAATCACATTTTTGATCCTCTTATTTTTTGTGTACTACGACAGACATCATGACCAAAATAAGCTGCCGATGTCATGGCTGAGGATTTCTGCTTTTGTTCCTCAATCAACCAATGACAGCCTCGAAAAACAAAAAACCAAAAACAAATAATAATAATAATAACAACTTGTGGGGGTGATACTTGATGTTTAATGATTTAACCAATGACTGGAGGAGGATCTTAACACTTAAATGAACTGTTACAGCTATCCCCATCTATGTGTGGGTATAAGTTAACAACATACAGTTAATACAATGCAAATTAACTTAGCATAGGAGTTTCTACAGTTTAAGTAAGTAAAACCACTGTATTTGCAATAAAATAATGCACACAAAAAAATGCAGTGTATTATAATGATGACAACACTGCAGCTATTTTCTGAATCGTCAAACTGATGGTGTTACAACCCTACCCAGTCTCCCTCACTGCCTTCTTTGAAATGTGCCTTTGTTAATAAATTGAAGGTAAAGAGATTTCAGTTTTAGACAACAGAAAACATTTTATTTTTTAACAATAATCCAGGAATACACCCCATTACATGGGTATATAATTTACCCATTACATGCACAATTTGTATATTTAGTGATACATTTATTTTAGGTTAAGTAATTTTCATGATAATATTTATTACTTCAGTTTTAAAACCTCTACTTGTATTATCAGGCTTTATGAGTTTTTTCATTTTTCTCTACCCGTTCTGGCGGTGGTTTCACAACAATTGCTTAACAAGTGCTGGTGGCAGTGACAAACAGATGCTGCAAAGGGCCAACAAGGGCAGTATAACCTTTTATACAATATACACACTATCAAATGATAGTCTGACAACAAAAGGCATGGCCCATATATGAAAGATAATTTCGTTCTCAGCAATCACTCCGTCTGTTCATGTTGATCGAAATCTTCTGCTCTGTTCTGAAGCTAATTTGAGGCTTCAGCAGTCTGGGTTTGAGTCTGAGACAAATGAAGTGGCTATTATCTGTCCGGCAACCTCTGTCACCAATGTATGGAAGCCTATTTACCACGTATCAGTTATTAATAAGTTACAGTCTTGTTAGTATCAAAGACTCTCATTGTGGCACCCAGAAAAATAGTTCAGGAAAAAAGGGAAAAAAACCCCCAAAAACAACAACAAAATGTTCTACTGAAAAGACTTGTTGTATAGTACTATATTGAGCGTGGGTTTAAAGGTGGTCCTGTGATTGTATAACAAAATGTGATAAAGACTCTCCTGAAAAACCCAAGAAAGAATTGCTGCAAATTCATCATTCAAGTGTAAATTTAAACTCCAATTTTCTCCAATCAAAGATAGTACAATTTCTCAAGCTCACTTTCTCTGTACAGGCTCCAATGTCCAGGGGAAATGCAACACTTAGTATGGCTGATACTGGTCGTATAGATCGTATGGATGATTCAGGCTTTGGAGGCTTGTTCTGGCACCCCCATAACCATAACCCATAACCAATCTCCCCCTGAGGATTCAAGGTAAAGAGTCTAGAGAGGAATTGTATGCACAGCGATCATATTCCACCAACCTAAACACAACTTTTGTTCTTTGTCTCTATATCTCCAGGACCTCCTGAACCTTCGCTTCCTCATGCTGGGACAGAATCAGATTGGCATTCTAAAACCTGAGATGTTTGCAGGAATGTGGAGCTTGTCAGAATTGGACCTTCCTCTTGACGCACTGACAGTGCTCCCATCTAAAGCCTTTAAACTTCTGATCACACTCAAAGTTCTGGACCTGTCCCTGAATCGCATCCAAAGGATCTCTCCAAAGACATTCACAGGACTAAGACAGCTCCTCTTCCTCAACTTAGACAATAACAGGTCCAATCACATCTGCACTTTAGTGGCTATTTCTAGAAACCAAGCAATACCATAGCTATTATCACTACCAAAAGCGAGTGCATGCAATGAAAATGCACAGTACCCGATTTACATTCATGCAAGAATGGCATGTGTCCATTATTTTACAAGGCCAGTGTAAAGTTAACGGTAGTGGACTTATATGCAGCTTTCATGTTGCAAATCGATATCAGATGATCCCAAATCCTAACCCTAACCCAGTATTTTATCGGATAATGTTTGAACTAATCTTTTTAATTTTTGAGGCATTTGATGTATAGAGGTAATGTCAATAAATTAAATCCAAAGTCCTCGGCTCCAAAAAATCTTTTTTTTTTATAACTGTGAAGACATATAAATCACACTGTCCTTGCCCTCCACCTCAGAAAGCACTAATTCACTTCAAAATTGCTGAAACAGAAAACTAATCAAAAGACAAGCTTGCCTCATTCTAATGTCTTAAATCATTCTGTGTACTTTTTCCATGTCATCTTAATGCCTGTTAAGATTCGGTTGTTTTTCTTGTGTGATTCATGTAGTATAGATACTGAGAAACTCTGCACATACTGGAATGTCCTGTATATAATACAAACTTAAATTCTAAATTTATTTGATATGGAGAAAACTTAAACTATAATAGTTTTTATGCTTAAACTGTGTACCTTGACGAGACAAAACAAGATAAAAAACATGGCCTCTGCCAGGGACAACGTACCTACACTATGAAACAGATTCTTAAATCCACTTCAGAGGCAGTTGAAGTTAATGAATTATATCTCTTTCATCCAGTGTGAGGACAGTTCTAGCTGGTGTTTTCCGGTCGCTGAGTTCTCTGGAAATGCTGGTTCTGGACAACAACTTCCTGTCCACATTGAGCCTGTCAGTACTGGATGATCTGGGAAACATTCAGGTAGGATAAAGTCTTGGGTTCCAGCCTGACTTTTTCAGTCCTGATACCTGGGCTCTGTGTAACCACCACTTCAACTAATACCACTGTGTGAAAGAGACTTCTATCATTAATTCATGTGTAAGGAAACATCAGATGTAATGTACTGTAAACATTGCTTTAGTAACTTAAATATTATTTAGGTTACGTTAACAGTATACATTTTTACAACCATATGAGCCACCACTTTTTAGCTGTTTGCTTATACTCACTGCACTCACTGCATTTCTTCATAAGTTTTGTCTAAATGCCACAAACATTTCTATGCTGAGTGCTGAACCAGGAACTCTACCTGAGGAACAACGAGCTGGAGCACCTGCCACCCAGCTATCTCAGGTAGCTCTCAGTGGAAACTGCCTGAAGACAGCGGATGGCAACCTGTTCTCACATATGTCTGGTAAGACTACCAACTCCTCCTTCTTCTGGCTTGTCCCATTTTCCACAGGAACAAAGGAGTGCATTGATTCAGTTTTAGTGATAACGTTTCTGTTTGTGCCCCTCTCAGAGCTGAGGAAGCTGCACCTCCATGACAACCCATGGGTGTGTGACTGTAACATTGTTTCCTTGGTACAGTGGATGGGACAAACCAAAACCACGCTGTCACCTCGGGACACCGTGAGGTGCATGGCTCCTCCAGAGCTCAGAATAAAGAGTTTATCCAGCCTGCAACCTGATAAACTGCTCTGCCCGGCATAACTGGAACCATGGGGCTCATGCTTGACACTGATGGAAAGTTGGTACTTTTACTCAGAACAGATTTGATTACTTTGTTAGTGTTTGAGAATTCAAATAAACAAATTCACAATGGTCAATAAACTATATTTCCCTTGGGGACAGTGTCCCACCTCCTTCTGCACATTAAGAATTATATAAAAACTCTGCATCACCTTTTAAAAAAAAAAATTACCTTAGAATCTGCAGACATGATTGCAGTTTAAACACTATTGCAGACAGCAGTTAAAGCGAGGACAACACTTAAAAAGAGGAGACAGAACAAGTGCTGTCCCTTATCTTTAAATTCAGTACTGAGATTAATATTATAATCTCATATTGCGCTTGTCATAGAGAGGCTATGCAGGTTTGGAAAGTGATGGATTACAAGCAATGGGATTAAATTAATCCGATTCCAGGAAATGGTTCCTCTAATCTTTTAGGGTTAATGAAAAAAAATGAGAAAGGCATTTTGGATAGTGTTATGAGAGAGGGTGTGTGCAGCTAAAACTGAAAGTGAAAATAGCTGTAGATAATTAAAGACTGACCTGAAATGTCTAATCTATAAATTAGGGTCAAGGGAAATATGTAAAATATCACTGATACACTTAGGCTCATATCTGAACATCATGCTTAATTTTTCAAATGCGGTGGCAAATGCATATGTACAAGTGGCCAAAACGTGTTGTCAAAGTGCGCTTATGGCACACTTTTGCACTTTTTATCAATGCATTAGTATTTTACTAATGAAAACAAACTAAATGCCAAAACATAAATTAATAGCATACATGCATGCATGCACCAAACTGTTGGTGGTCAGTCTCTTGTTTTAAAGAACCTTTCTTGTCAAGTAGATTAACATTAACAATAACACCAGAAAAGCAGCATTATGTAAATGATGGGACCTGTCTTCCTCTAAATCATCAACAACATATTCATAATGTAGATATGATGTTAAGGCAGATTGTCTCATCTTTTAATATTTGTTTTACACATTATACTCAATAACCTTATCCTCGTTGAGTGATTCTCATCATTTTTGTGCCCAAAAGTCAGTCCAGAAACAAAAAGCACACAAACTCACAGTGGTTATTGCCATTATTAGTATTTTACCTACATGGCACACTGACAAATGGCTCGGTCTCATAACACAAAGTCAAGGTTTACCTTGCTTCACAGAAAGCACATCAGTTAGAACCACTGGGGTAACTTGTTGCCCGCTTAACGCTAGCCTATTAACATACATTAACAAAACATTAACATACAGTTAGGTCCAGTAATATTTTGACAGTGACACAGGTTTTATTATTTTGCCTATATACAACACCACAATGGGTTTGAAATATAACAATCAAGATGTAATCGAAGTGCAGACATTCAGCTTTAATGTAAGAGGTTGCACTAACATATGACATTTACTGTTAAGTAATTTGAGACATTTTATGCATGGTACCACAATTTTCAGGGACTCAAAAGTAATTGGACAAACTAACATGATTGTAATTATAACCCTTGTTTTTTTTTATACTCGATGGAAATCCTTTGCAGTCAAGTGTGGAGTCCATGGATGTCACCAAATCTTAGTTTCCTCCCTTGAGATGCGTTGCCAAGACCTCCACTGCAGCACCTTCAGATGCTGCTTGTTTGTGGGTCTTCAGTTGTCTTCAGTAACTGAAAAGCTGTTCCACTTGGTTGAGATCAGGTGATTGGCCAATATAGAACATTCCATTTCTTTTCCTTCAAAAAGTCTTAAGTTTATCGTCATTAGAGGCATTTGCACCTTGTAAACCCTCTGTATCTACATTCATGAAGGCGTCTCTTGATTGTAGACTGACATCATCTCCAGACCTTTTCCCTACTTCATTTGTCTTGAAGTAATGGGGTAACGGACCATATCTGGCCATTAAAATTGCTTGTCAGTAAATTTTCCAAATAATTTTGAACCCCTGAAAATGGAGGTACTCTGTATAAAATGGCTGTAATTCCTAAATGGTAAATACCATATTTTTGTGAAACCTCTTAAATTAAAGCTGAATCCAAAAGGGCCACCCCTTTAAAACTGTCTGGTGGCAATACATATGCAACATCCATGTAGATTTTCAAGAAAAGTTTGCTGCCAAACATTTCACACTCGACTTCTGGACTGTGAATACATTGTGAGATGTTCACTGTTTGGTTTGGGTTAAGCACAAAAAAACTACTCAGTGACAGGCAAAGATGATGGTACATATACTTTATGTAAGTTCAAATTCAAGTAAAAAAAAAAAAAAAAGGGTATAATGCATCTCAAAAAAGCAGAATATCATGAAAAAGAAAATATCTTTTTTTTCCCGTAATTTAATTGAACAAGTGTTAAACTTTCATACCCTGTATATTCATTAACCATAAGTGAAACATTTCCGGCCCGGTTTTAATTCTGATGATTATGGCTTATGCCATCATTATCAACGAAGTGATATGTTTGAAACATTTTAGTTTGCATAACGAGTCTAGAACTTATTAAATGTTCACTTTCTTACATTACTGAAAAAACATGAAATCCTAGTTACCTTCACTAGATAAGTTTGTGTAGGTTTTAAGTTGATCCATAGGACGAAAATTAGAGCAGAAAATGAGGTTAGTTTATGGAGGCAGAATTAGAGGAAAAGTATGGGGTTAAGGTCTCATACAGTTGAGATTGCAGATGGATGATAGCACGTTATATCTTAAGCCCTAAGACTTATGCATTCGACAAGGCAACTGGCATTGACCTCCACACACAGTGACTTTGACGTAAAAAGGCCAGCGTTTCCACCTCTGTGGGGGAGACAGCCGCTACAATTTCCACCTGCTATTACAGGAGAACACTGAAGAACTATATAATAGCTAGGTTTGTTCCTAGCTGCAGCGTTGCTGGCTTGTGTCTTTGGCTCTGGCTGTATGATTATACAGTCAATGTTAAGATTTATTTCCTCCTCCCTGATTTTATTTGAACTCAGTGCTACTAAACCTTTTAATTTTAAAGATCAGTGAGTCCATATAGCCACCATCTCAGGAGATATTTACAAAACTGTAACATTTCATTCTGAAAAAGAATATCCAATAGTTTGAGTTAGATTTTAGATAGCCACAGCAAACAACCACTGCTACAATGTGATAATCCAAATACTGTATGTATACTGTGCATGACATGTTTGAACAGTTGTGCATTCACTGCTTCTTTACGTTTCTGTGCTCTGTGTAGTAGACATAATTTGTGAAATGCACCAAGCATTAAATGATGTGTAAAGATGTGGGCTTAGGTAAAATCTCACTGAATACATACATTAGATCATACTCTGTTTTGTATTCAGAGTGTAGTCTTTTGCATTGGTTCCATGGATCTTCAGACAATGAAACATGCTTGGTAACTATGGCTACACAAATGCGGCCGTCTTTTCTCTCTGGAGGATCCACTGGGTGTGTGCTTCACGGTCCACCATGTTCATCAACTATCGCCATTAGTTAACGTTAGGGACCTTAAAACCTCAAAACTATACTACTATGTAGATAAATGGACAAAGATTGGACAAATGCCCTGTTTGATTTTTAGATTGTTGAATATTGCTTTCAAACTGAGGACTTTTTAACTTTATTTTGGTATTGAAGAAGCCTTTTATTTTGTGGATAAAATAAAAAAAATAAAATAAAAAATAAATGTGAAACAGGGTGCTCTTAACATTTGTTTAGCCAGAGACTGAAGTGAATTTCTGCCGCTTAAATTAAGGCACTGGACATTTGAAAGAATTAGCTTTAGCTTTGTATCTTTGAAAGTGTGTCTTAATTTAACTTTTTGTCTTATTGATGAAACCCCAGCCAAAGCGCAAATATTTTCAGTCAATTTAGAAGTTGCTGCCATCTTTTTTGACAAACTTTTTAGTTAACTTTTTTTTAAGTGTAATGTGGTTTCATTGAAGTCAGTGATGGGTAAACCGTTTAACTCTCTTTCACTAAAACATTGCATGCAACTTGAAGAATTCATTTATTTTGTGCAACAATAAACAAGTCTTCTTCCTCCATCCCTCTCATCAAACTGTTCCTTAGTTAAAGTAATGTAATGGTCACTATAAGACTTGGGACATCTTTGGCCCTCTTTTAAATGCAAAACAAATAGGGGAGAAAATATTCATCTCATACCAGCAAGGATACAATTACTGAACATTACTCATGTGCTTCGGTCTACAAAATGCTTTGAAGGTCATTGAGAGACTAATAATCATAAAAAAAAGTCAAATTGTAATCAGCTCCTCAATGGAACATCTAGAACATCTAACTGGGACACACAGTAGGACCTTTTTGGGACAAACTATCCTCTGTCTTGACCCAGAAAAAGCAGCTGACCAGGCTTGTTTTCATCAAATTGAACTTTTTTTTTTTTAAAACCCTTTGATTTATCCTTTTATATATCCTGGTTGAGGCTTTTTACATCTTCCCAGGGCTGGGTTTCAAATTCACTGTTCATTTGACTCCCTTGCGTGTTTACAAATGGGCCTCATTGGTTAATCCATTTATTGAACCTGAACAACCCCAACGAGGGTAACATGCCTTGCTAAAGAATAGCTTCAGTTGTGGTGACGGTTAAGAAAATGGGGTCATGTACTGATGCTGCAGAAGGATGATGAGACTGTGTGTTAAGACTGCAATGTCTTAACAGGTCAGTACCAATATTATAAGAATACACAGGCACTGAGTTTTCTTGCCTCATTTCACTTTTAATAACCAGAATTAATTGCTTCCATATGAAGTCTCAGTGCCAGTTGTTGTGAATGTGTGTAACTGTGTTGTTATTTAGTGTGTGATGAGATCTCAGAAGATCTTGCAATATTAAAAAGGGACGATATTTTTCATTAAAGTGAAAAGCTGTCTCACAAAGTAGAGGCCCATCCAGCAGCCTATCCAGTTGCAGCCTGCATGTAAGTCTATGCAAATGTCTGGTAACATTGAGTAGATACCTACAGTGAAACATCCCAGTGTTTTTGACTCAATAGCCATAAAGATTTTGTATAAAAAGAATGTTTGTACAAGTTTTGTTCACTGAACTTATGTCGCTAACAGAACACCCTAGAAATGACCAGCCAATTCGTGAAAGGGTGTTGTGTATTGAAGTTTCTGATGTTTATGAAAGATAAATTAACTTGTGAATTAATGAATAAAGTTATTTATTTATGGCACGTCCACTTGCCCAGGGCCATTGCTTGTAAAGCCTTTTCAAGGTAAACAGACCTAGAGTCCAAACCCAATACTGGAGCCATTTCGAAAATAGATTAAACTTTCAAACGTGATCAAAATATTATTTTTTGAAAGTTTCGATCCTAAAAACAATAAATGGAGCTAAGGTTGAAAAATACCAGAGTTCTTGTCTTGGCCAAAGAGTGCTTAGTTCATAATTCAAATGAATAATTTATTCCATATGTTCATGGGTTGTTATTTTTAATATTGTCAATTCAAGACAGTATACTGTGTTGATGTATACTGGAAATCTGTTTGCGACTGAAATACATTTTGTTTTATTAAGACTGTCAAAGAAAGGGAAGATATCTGAAAACAAGGAATGTAATAAACTGAAGAAGTGGCTTGGTAGTATAACCCTCCACACATCAAGTGGACAGCAGCTTTTTCTACTACGTCAAGGCCAGAGACAGTAACAAAGTGGACTTCCGCCCATAAAGACCCTGTTTTCCCGCAATGTTTGCATCCAAAACACACTTCAAGGGACAAGGGCAAATTGAAACGAGGGGCATTAACCCAATGTTTGTTTTTTGTTTCCCATTGAAATGTATTACATGTCTTGGCTATCTTAAATGTTTTTGCGTACATGTCTTCTTTTACAGAAACAAGAGCATTGTGCAGATTGGAAAAACTCTTCAAATCAAATCAAATCAAATTTTATTTGTATAGCCCGAAATCACAATTTACACATTATCTCACTGGGCTTTTGACAAACTGTACAGATGTGACATCCTCTGCCCTTAGACCCTCGAACCGGGTGAGGAAAAACTTAAAAAACCCTAAACAGAGAAAATAAGAAACCTCAGGAAGAGCCACAGAGGAGGGATCCTTCTTCCTAGGACGGACAGACGTGCAATAAATGTCACTTGTACAGAACACAAAAACATGATAACAACAGTTCATTTAGAATGCATAAAACATCCATGAGTCCCAGAGTCTGTGGATTCTATGAGTCCGGATGTATGGAAAGTCTAGTGATCCAGACGCAGGTGGACTCTGTTGGTCCAGGAGTCATTGTACTCCATGTAGGAAGATCTGGGTGTTGCTGAGTCCAAGAGTATGTAGAATCTGTAAATCCAGGGATATGTGAAGTGTAGTGGTCCAGAAGCAGGTGTAGTCTATTGATCCAGAAGCCATTGTGATCTGTGGGTCCCGATTTGCACTTGGAAATCCAGCCTAGGATCCAAGTCACAGGATCCAAGTCACAGGATCTCCTTTCCTAATGTGGCCAGGAGGCATCAGGCAGGACCACAGCAGCACCTCCCACCGCGACCTAGAAAAACCTGCAGGATGGTAAAGCACAACGACTCCGGGGAAGAAGTAAAGTTAGTGTAAGGATATGGACATTTACAGGAGCAGAGAAGGAGTCGGAGTCAGAGGGGGGAGAGAAGAAAGCTCAGTGAATCATGGAGTGTTCCCCCAGCAACCTAAGCCTATAGCAGCATAACTAAGGGCTAGATAGGCCAGCCTTAACTATAAGCTTTATCAAAAAGGAAGGTTTTAAGCCTACTCTTAAAATCAGAGAGTGTGTCTGCCTCCCGTACCAAGACTGGAAGATAGTTCCACAGGAGAGGAGCTTGATAGCTGAAAGCTCTGCCTCCCATTCTACTTTTGGAAATTCTTGGGATCACCAATAACCCTGCATCCTGGGAGCGTAAGGTTCTGGATGGGCGATAGGGTACTATGAGCTGTTCAAGATAAGATGGTGACTGACCATGAATAGCTTTGTAGGTGAGAACAAGGATTTTAAATTCTATTCTAAATTTAGCGGGGAGCCAGTGCAGAGAAGCCAGTATGGGGGAAATATGGTCTCTGATATTAGTTCTAGTCAGTACACGCGCTGCTGCATTTTGGATTAACTGAAGAGTTTTTAAAATTTTGTTAGGGCAACCTGAAAATAAAGAATTACAGTAGTCCAGCCTGGAAGTAACAAACGCATGATTCGGGCGAAGGCGGGGTCACCCTGGACAAGTCATCAGTTCATCGCAGGGTTGACATATAGAGACAAACAACCATCCACACTCACATTCACACCTACGGGCAATTTAGAGTGACCAATTAACCTAACCCCACAGTTTGCATGTTGTTGGACTGTGGGAGGAAGCCGTAGTACCCGGAGAGAACCCACGTAGACACAGGGAGAACATGCAAAGTCCACACAGAAATGCCCTGACCCGGAATCGAACCCAGGACCTTCTTGCTGTGAGGCGACGTGTTAATCACTGCACCACTGTGCCGTGCCGTGTGCCTCTGCTGTATTTTGCACCCAAAATGTCATCTTTTTTCTTAGAATGTTTGGCAGGTAAATAAATAAAATCAACACATCTGTAAGTGTATTTTTTTTTTTTTTTCTTTCTCAAAGATTCTCTCTGGCAGTTGTTCACTTGGGTGGCCCCCAAGTAACCAAACCAACCTTAAATTAGTTTAGCAAGCTTTAGTGAAATTGTCACTTAAATGTCAATTAAATTTACATGTAAATATCGAAATAAAGTAAGTTATTTTTAAAGATACAACAAAAGAAACAATGTGCAAAAGTTCTACTGAGGTTTAATGAAAGTTTCATATAATAAACATTATATTGGTCTTTTCCGTCTCCCAGATTACATAGATGAACCATTGGACCTCATCTTTCTCTGAGGTATTTAAAGGCTTTGAAATTGCAAGCTGTTAACAATGAACTGATTAAAATCAGATCTTGTAAAAACTTGTAAATATAATCTGAGACTTGGGAACACTTATTGCCTACTGTCCCACACTTAGTGCCCTGACTTTTGCGCAGCCACAACTGTGTTTTATATTTTGTTCAATCTATGATATTAAAAGTAACAATGCATTAATGCTGGTAATATTGTGCTTTTTTTCATCCATATCCTTCAGAGACTGTGTTTACATCTATTCAATTTAAACATTCATTTAAATATGCTATTTTGTTGTGTGGCCATATTTTGCATACAACTGCATACAACGTACATATTTATTCATTAGCAGTTAACCATGACACCCACTGATATTATATCCATAAAAGGAAAGATAAATTGTGTGTTTGGATATATGTTTATATTATTATTTTTGCTTGTTAATTAAAATCAGGACTATTGTATCAAGTTGTACATATCATTGTGTACTTGCATTTATCTGAACAGCATTTCTGATAATAAAAGTCAAGTCTATATAAACTATCCTGTGTGATTTCAGTATTTGATACGTAACATATTACCACATGGCAAACTTGAAGGATGAATGCAATACAACATAGTGAACTATAATTCATTGTAATGACGTCCTCATTCTTTAAATACTTACAATTAAATTCCCCTTGGACATAAAGGACCATTGTCCGCTCTGTAAATGTATTCTGTAATGAGAAAACATTAAAAAGTTAAAAAGTGTATATATTGCAGGTGTAGTTAATGTTACTGTTAAGGAAACAGACTCCCAATAACCTTAGGAATGTTAATTACTGCATAATGTTTAAATGCTATGAAGTTCTGCCGGATATATTCTTCCAGCCACCGTTAAAATGTATTGTCAGAGAAACACTGCTGGCTGCTACCATGTTCGAGTTTTTATTATCTTATTTTTGTCTATTTAAAAATGCCATGTGTCTCTTTTAACAACAATAATGTACATAAACACAGTACACGGCTACACGTTTGAGTCTATGAGAGGGTTGTCTCGACCAACACAATACAACGCAACCATTTAAGCAAGCATACAAAAAAATAGTGCCTTATTGCACATGAGTGAAAATAGTTGGAAAGCAACAAATAGGCTAATTACACCCTGGCCCCCTCAAATGTAATAACTGGTTAAGATACTGGGTTTACCTTGTTTGCCTGGGTTTGACTCTCATTGTAATGAGTTTGGGAGATCCTACTGCTCTGTTCTGGGCTCCTCCCGCCTGTTTTTTTTTTCTCTCTCTCTGTTGAGTGGCAGCTGCAGCAGGTGAAACACCTGAGGATCATCAGTCATCAGTCACAGTGTTCAGTCACACCATTTCTTCAGTAAGGTCATCCCGTCATCTATGTGGTACTCATACACTTGACCTGCTCCCTCAGAAACAATTCAACTCCTCACCTTCTCACAATAAAACCCTCTGCACCAAAGTCTGTGTCTTGTGTTTGGGTCCTCCTTCTCACTAACATTATGACAGAACAATTTGATGGGCCATGGACCCAGCAAGCACAGAGTCCATTCATCAAGGCAGGACCCATCTAACCAAGCCGGAACGTCAACGTCGGATATCAAACAAGGAATGTCTCTACTGCAACCAAAAAGGCCGCTTCATCGCTGCCTGCCCAGTTTGACCAATAGATTAGGCTCACCTGCATGTGAAGAGCCGCTGGTGAGCCAATTCATCTCCTCTCCCATTACTCTTCGTAGGGTCCAGTTGCCAGAATCCCTCGACATGCCATCCGGTCCTCTCCCGCCCCAAAAGAGAAACAATGGAAAAAAATATTAAGGACTCATTAGCAGCTACAATCATCCAACCTTTCACATCTCCCCTTGGTGGAGGTTTTTTCTTCGTTGCAAAAAAAAGACTCCACTCTGCGCCCCGTCATAGATTTTAGTGGACTCAATAGCATTACTATTGCAGAGGTTCCTTGGGTTTCGCTAACTTTTGGTAACTTTTGGTTCCTTGGGTTTCGCTAACTGGAGGTTCTTCAGGAACTACAGCAGCAGGCAGAGGAAGCTTTTCGCTCATTGAAAGAGCACTTTACCTTCGCTCCAAAAAGTCCAAAACACTAGGAAGCAAACCATTTTCAAAAGAATGACAGGAATTTGCAAGAACAAACAGCACCAATGGAACATGTGACGATCTGACACAGCCAAAGCGAGCATGTGGACTTAAATACACACAGAGGGAGATAACTGGAGACACAAGGGGTGCAAAGCAGATGAGAGGACACAGGTTAAACACATGAAGGGAAACACGGAGGAAATGTAATTCACGATGAAACACAAGTAACACAGCAGAGAATACAAGGAAAATGAATACTACAAAACATTAACAGAGACTATAACACTTTATAGAGAAATGAGATAATGCAAGTAATTAACAAAAATGAAAATAATTAGAAATTTAAAACCATCAAACAAGCAATAATACATAACACATAATCATTCGTAACCATAATAGGCTCAGAGACAAGAAAAAGGCAACAATTTCACATATAGGACAGAGAGGAAAACAAAACATTCTTGTAAATATAGTGAACCCTCTCAGAGTTCAGTTGACAGTGTTAGAATCTGAGAGAGAAGAGTAGAAGGGGTCACAAAGTGGTTAATAGCTGTCTGGAGTTAGAGGCGGAGAATGGGGTTTGGAATGAATAGGGTTATTTTTGGTAGCTGAGACAGTGAAGAAATCTGGCGATAAACTGAACATTGCTGGTTGACAGAGACATTAACTCCATCTACAAAAACATTTTAGACATGAGTGTGTTCATGTAAAATATAAAATGGGATGTGGATTGCTTGCACATAGTTGTTTTATGTTTTGCCCATTTTGAGCCCACAATTCAACATTTTGTATCCCTTGTTTGTTGTATAAACTTCTTCCTTAATATCGTACTTTCATACTTTCTTTTAGGGGTTTAAGTGTATACCTAAATTAAGCACTGGTGTATAAACCATAACCACAAGAGGGTCATTACAACAAAATACCATCTGTTTTTGAAGTCTGCTTCAGGCCAGTAGTGAACAATGTACCTCAATCTGTCCCACTATAGAGAAAATATGCAAAAATGTGTGAGATGTGTCTCACCAGGCAGTGTCAGGATGAACCGTCGAGCAGACGGCGCCTAACATCTTGTCAGGGATTCCAGCTCACTGTGGTTTAGCACAGTCCTGCTGCTGTGACATGACTACAGTCAATCACTGTAGTCTGTGTTTGCAGTTTGCTGGCAGGCTACATGCCTTTGGGTTAATCCACACCGCTGAAGTCACACCCTGTTACGTGAGCACACTCTGCATGTCTCTTTGGATAAGTTTGCAGAGTAAAAATTCCTCATTTCACTGATTTGTTGGGCTGCAATCACAATATGGCATCTACACAGTCAAGAAGCATGACTGTCTTATAGACACTCTTGTAGACATTCATAATATTCCGATTTTAGATTATAGCTTTAATTCATGGATATGCAGTTTTTAAACAAATGCAGCCTTATCATGAAAGGTGAATTTAATCTAGAAAAACTAATTAAAACAACAAATAATTGTATAAAAGAGTTCACAACCATGCTTATAGCTCTTTGAAGACTTTTTTGAGCTAAATGCTAAAGCCAGCATGCTATAGTCATGAGCTCAATGAGCTCAAACAGTAATTACATCATGAGGAAAAAAATACATAAACTGCCATTTTTGAAGAAGAAATGCAAACAAACAGTAAAATTATATTTATAATCTTATTAAAACAATATTATTTAAGTCA
>KV751333.1:4029700-4046011 GCA_001698575.1 Mola mola
TCAGTCAGAGATCTTGCACATAGTTAAAATATTATATTACATAATCATTATATTTCATGATATTTTATGATATTAAATCTATTTTTTAAAACTTGTGTGCTTGGAACACAGCTTTAAGGAGAATTACATATTAATGTTTCACTGTTTGAATAGTAAGGGTTAGGGTTAAGTTAACGGTATGTTTGAAGGATGGCCACAGTTTCAAGCTTTTAGGATCCAAAGTCAATAGCTGCTGCACTGCTGATCATTATATTTCATGATATTTTATGATATTAAATCTATTTTTTAAAACTTGTGTGCTTGGAACACAGCTTTAAGGAGAATTACATATTAATGTTTCACTGTTTGAATAGTAAGGGTTAGGGTTAAGTTAACGGTATGTTTGAAGGATGGCCACAGTTTCAAGCTTTTAGGATCCAAAGTCAATAGCTGCTGCACTGCTGTAGCTGATGGGGATCCCATTGTATTTTTCAGTTTCCCTGCCAAAAGAACATTTCTTGTATGTAATTCCAAACCTTTGTCTCATCAACAATGGGGCATCTATGAAATTGCTACATGTCTCTGATCACAGCTCTAGCCGTGCTAACCGACACTTACCTCCTCTGTCATATTCTGACTAGTCTACTATATGCTGCACAGTTGCTTACAGGTACATCCATCAGAAGGGTAAGTTTTGTTTCTACAATGTTATACTTCGTCTCTGAAAGACGTTGGGTTTGGTTAAATGAAGCCTGGTTGAGCTGCAGAACTTTGAATGTGATTAGTGGGAGAAGTAGAAAACGGAAAACATCTGATCTTATTTCTTCCCACGTGAAGCGTTCTTTGTCCTTCTCAAAGTCATTCCCCGCCAGTGTGGTGACTAACTGTCTGCACGGCACTTAGTCTGTATGGGCAGCATGTTACGCAGTATCTCACAGAGAGAAGCCAACAACAAAGTGACAAATGACTTTGAGTACGCTCAACTCCACTCCTTTCCACTGTTGCCATGGAAACATTTGCTTATGTTTGTGGTTCCTGAAGATGTGTGTATGCTTTGTGTTACCTGCCAAGCTAGCTGTCTCATGTTTAAACTCCTTGCTAATGCACACCAACAAGAAAAATCTCTTTTAAGGACACAAGGATGCAGTTCAGATATAGATAGAGAACCCGGTTGATGTAACAGGGTGTGTTTGCTGTCAAAACAAATTATTTCTGTTAAACTAGTTAGCAACAATGACATGCACGCACCACTATCAACACCGCAACACAGCAGTCATAAGGTGTCATTCACACAGCCCGCAACACATACACATACACCAGTGACCTATAAAATATACTAATATTATACAGCTATACTATACAACCTATACAAACACAGCAGTTCAAACCTTTGACAGCGGCAGTGTGACACCTGCTGGATGTTGACAGTGACTGTGGAGACTGAGAGAACAACTCGTAAGATGCAATAAACAAAGTAATTTAATCAGAGAGAGACAGCAGATGTACAGGATTCAATTTGTGGAAGTTATATGAAGGTATGTGGGCACTAACAAGGTCTTGGATGACGCATAGTCGGGGAGTGGGTTCAACATCGCCTTTGCTGCCACTTTATGAGTAATAGTGAGGTCAGGCAGCTAAGAAAATAATGCCAAACCAAGATTTTTGGTAGACTGTATCATTGTTGTTTTGGTTCTTGCAGATAATCATGCCAGTGACGTAAATTCCTGGAAAGCTGTCAGAGTAGAAATTGTTTTGAGAAACAGTGTAAGGAAGGTCGGAGGAATTAGAGAGGGAAAATTAGAGTGGGCCTACTGTGACTCAAATTGGATTTATCAAGGGAAGGGTTTCTAGAGCATGAACACATGCAGGCTGAATTTTTAATGCCATACTAGTGAAAAGATTCCACATCCAGGACACTACAGGAGGCAGGTTCATTACCTCTGCTTACATTGCATCTCAAGGGATCCAGACTTAAATATCTGAACATTTATTAGGTTGACTGTCATGAAATTGGGTGCAGGCATCTACAATGTTTACAAGTTGAATCGTCATTACTTTGCTAATGGTTTTACTTTTCATCTGGCATCACAGTAGGATTGACATTTGCCATTTCTGTTGACAGCAGTACAACTGTAGTCGCGCAATTAGGGTGGATTATCCTGAGATTGTCAAATCTTCATGTTGTTATCACATAGCATGCATGTGATTTTGAGTGCAATTTTTAATTTTTAATTTTAAGGTTGCATTGGTACTTCAACCACATCGATCTACAAAAGGTGGACGTTCTAACCATATACCAACCATAATACCTATTAGTTAAGCCATGCCTCAGTCTCTATAGAATGACAATTTGTTGGAAATCACTGGTGTGACTAAGTTTAATCTCATAAAACTGCTACCATAGCTGTCTACTTTTAGTCTTGATAATGCACCCGCAACTAACCAAGTAAATAAACAACACACTAAACAAGTTAAATCTAAAATTTTAAAGGATTTGCAAGAGGTACATTTGTCCATTCAATGGCCACACTAACTTTTACTCATACAATGCTGATGTTTTGTTGTATTTTTTGTTGTGATTTCTTCAATTAATTTTATATTCTGAAAACTATTAAATCCATCATCTGAATGGCTAATCCTCCTGCTCATTCTCCTTCCAGCATATACTAAGTGTGAAGTTTGTACACTGGACAGTACACTGATCTATTATATGGATAAAAGTTCAACTTCATCATAATACAACTGCCACTGTATACCTGCATTATTTAATGTGGCTTAACAATCTTTTAATAAGACTGAATCTGTTTGATTTCCTTATACGGATTCTCTTGAGTGAGTGCGGCAATAATTTAACTGATAAACATTGACTTTTTTAAGATGCAGTAAATTCATGTGTCTTAAATGTTTTCAACAGATTATTTCCTATTCTCATTTCCAGACGTAGTGGTATGTGACCCTGGTTCATAAATAGTTTTTTTTTGTTTTCGCTTAACATCTGTATTAATGCTCTGAAAACCATTTCCCTTGGGGCTCGGTTTTAATGACGGAACCGCAAAAATAATGATCTTTAATGGGTGCTTCCTGTTATGAGGCACCCAAGCTCTAACTGCAGTTCCCTGCACCATGCTGTTATTTTCTTCCCTGAGGTATCTGAAACCATATGTTTGGCTGCTGTGAATGGCAAAAGTAGACTGATAATTTGCACTCCACAATAGAATTTGTCTTCCAACTGCTTCTTACGATTTGCATTGGTCTGGTTTCAGGGAGGTGAGAAATATGAGGTGTGGTTTCTTTCAAATTAAATTAAAGAACTCCAAAGAAAAATTCCAATAGATGGAGGGTTTAGTTTGCTGGTATACATATTCACAATATAAAATTATTTCATCAAATCTATAGCTCATTATTATATGTTATTTGGACAATAATGACACAACACTGAATTGTTTTCTATCCTTGTTAACCTGCCATCTCCCTCCATCCCCTGCAAGTTGACTAAAGTGGTCAACTGGGGCCATGTTATACGAACTCAGACCTATAGCTAATAAATTATTGCAAATTGTTGAATTCTAGTTGTTTTTTTATTTTGACTAGCCCACCCTAGAATCTCAAAAAATGATGGCACTAGCAGCCCAGGAAGGTACTACGCTGATAGAATGTCTGGTTTTTGACTTGATTTTATGATAGCGATTTTAAATTAGTGCATTGTTTATCTTTTTGGGTGTTAGCTACAATTAGAGCTTCTGTCTTGCCCTGATTTAGGTTCTTGTAGCTGTCAAACAAAACAGAGGTGAGCGCAGCAGCGAAGTGCTCCCGGCCTTCGTTGTCCAGAAATCATGTAACATGCATATGTTATTATTATCAATACACTGAAACAGATTATCAGTATGATTGACATCATCGGGGATCAGATGTGCAAGTAACATTGGCGTACCTATGAAAAATCTATGTTGTCTAATAATACTTCCCAGTGGCAAGTTGATATTTTCCACCACCAAATTAGGAAAAAACATATAATGTCTTAGTTGTTGCAGCCAATAAGGCAAGACTATTAATTCAACATGTGTTACATGTGTCCCCATGTGCCCACTATCACTGCAACTACAATTGTACTATCTGTGGTGTGGTGGTACTTTACACTACTTCAAAATTTTTGATGGATTTCAAATGAAGTAGTTACCATTGGTATAGGGATCACATTAAGGATACAATTGTCATGTTTAAAAATGATTCCCAGCTCCTGGTCCAGAGCTATAGAAATTAAAAAAAAAATTTTAAAAAAATAAATAAAAGTGACTGTAGTTTTGTTGTTTTAATGACTGGCTGTTTGTTTTTTTTGTATGCTGTTTAAAGAAGTAACCCTGATGTGTAGTCTAAAAAAGAGGACTAAATAGAACTATCCAAGCTAAATAGCAAGAGGGTAATGGCTTAGTCAACTTGCTAGCACTAGCTTTAGCCTTGTTTCCATTGAGGAAACCAGCTGACATTGAAGACAATCAGGTGATAGTTGTGGTCCTCCTGAATGTAAACATAAATATCAATCATGTCATTGTGATCCTGATATGGCAGGAAAGCACCATTACGATATAAGCACAGCTTTTAATTCAGTAAAACATGTTAGTTCTTACTGACGCAGATGGAAATGAGATGAGTTATGGCCATCAGGAAACACAAGCTGGACAGAAGATAACACATGAGTTGGTGAAGAGATGAGATTTCCCCAGTGATAACATGTTTTCATGTTTGTGAAATGTTAAAATGTAGAAATGAATGGTCAACAATCAATATCGTTCTAAATGTAATCTTTCTTCAGAATGTGTGAGGACATGAAGCAAGTGGCACTAAAGGAGTTTTTTTTTAAAATTAATCTTCTTTCAATGAGTCATAAAACAAATTACAATAAAAAATGGGAAGCCATGCCCTGCTGACTTTTGTCTTTGTGTTTGGCTTCTAGATAAATAATGGAACATTTTTGCTCGCACACAAAAAGCATTAAATATTAAGTGAACAAAGAGCGGCTGTAAAATGCTGCACATTTGACAAGCGTGCCTACAGCAGCCATAGCATGGTGCTATGGCAGTGAGACAAAGAAGGACATAACTAGACCTGACAGACAACATTTAAACTCGCTGTGATTCATTCAACTATCCACTAATCTCATAATGGCCTAAAAGGTGGCAAAAAGAATATAGCACTAGATAATGATGACAATTTTGGAAAATAGAGTAGATCAGATTGCTTTTGTAGATCATTTAGCCCTGAGAAATACATTATTTTTATGAAGGTTCCTAATAACTGGGAGGCTGCACTTCTGTGTTGTATGGAAGCTGCATTACACTGATTTAGTTGATGTTTTCATCCAGAGTAACTGACAGTAAGTGCAATCAAATTGCATACAAACTTGAGCTAAATGTCATAAGGAATCACAAGTGCATCCTTTCCAAGTTCCAAACAACTTTTTATTAGCCATTGGCTCTGAAATATAAATAGATAACATGAGAGCTCCCTAAAAGTGAGGCTAAAGCTCTGATCACCATCTGGTGGCTGGCTCCAGTATAGGTCATAAATCCCTCCGCCTCCGTGTGAGCAGATAGAACATAGGCCAAACTTAAAGCTAACAATACACCCTAAAGAGATCTTTCCCAAAGATAGTGTATGTAATTTTAAAGGATGTATGTTCAAATATTAATTCTTCTGATCAAGTTGGTTTCATTCATTTGATGCTACAAAAAGGGAGGAAATGTCATGATTGACAGACGAGCACTGCCTGTGAGACATTTTTCACAAACTCTGTCTGACATTTTAGAAATTTGTCCTGTCTCTCTGCCGAGTGAGTGGAATGCAGAGGGCCAAGCCAGACAATGCATTTCCATAATCAATACTGATAATGAGCTTGCACATCATCAGGGACAGCTGCTAATGAGATAGGGAGGAAGATCGTAAGCTTAAGAAAGACAGTCTGCTTCTTTTAAAAAAGGCTGACAGCAGCAGAGTTTTGGACATCAAGCTAAGACCTAAGGGTCATCCTAAACTCCTACAACGAAAACACGATAATTAGAAGAGTACACACGCATCACACAGTATTGTGTGATATCATCATGAGAAAAGGAAGGTATCTCCTGTATTGTAGCCAATTGACTCAAAGAGAGAGAAAGAGTAATAATATATTAAATAATTTATTCCTATGAAGTTATGAAGAGGTAATGTTTTCTTTTTTGTTGTTGTTTTTTGGTTTTTATTTTTTTTCTAACCTGTCCTGTTCAGTAGCTGAGGGTTCTGGAATTGCTCTCTTATTGTTAGATTTTTACAACTGCCTATACTTATATATTTTTCTACTTTTGTTTTCATTTTATACTTTTATACTTTATAGTGTTTTATGTCCACTGGTCCTGTACCTGAACACCCTTGCTGCTGTGACAAATTAATTTCCCATGGGGATTAAAAAAGTCATCTCTATCTATCTACAAAGGAGGAGTCTGATATACTCCTCCTGTTGAGATCTGTGTTTAACTTTATTGGCAAGGCTACTGCACTGTGTGAGGCAGAAGAGTGGATAGAAAGAGAGAAAAGAGACAGGTTAGGGAAGACAAAGGGCACAACAACAACAACAACAACAACAACAACCATGACAAACAAAAACAACAAACAACTACAATAACAAAAACACTAACTACAACTTCAATCAGAACAACTGTAACAATGATAAACATTATAAGTATAATAGCCCCCCCAGCCTCAAGCAGTCCACCAGAGCATCCAACAACCCCCTAGAACACAAGGGGCCCAAGACAACCCACCCCAGAGACAGCTACCCAAAATCAAAAACTAACCCCTGGCCTGTTGCTTGAGGAAAAACAAAAATAAGAGTAAAAAATTAAGGAGACATTTACCCAAAATAGGTGAAATTATGGATTATACAATGACAGGCTTGAGGAGTGTTCTCGAACATGCATCAGGAGATGAAATCAGTGAATATCTCATTTTAAAAATACTGCTCAGCTCATTCCTGATCTGTTCTGTGTTGAATGAACTCACTTGGCCAATCATCCATAGGCAAATGCTGTCACAGATATTCATAATGTTTAGGTGGGAGTCAGATGATACCTGCATGCCATTCTCCTGACTCTTCGTTTGCCTTTTGTCACCTCCATCTCTGTTCTTGCACACTTGTTATTTAAGCTGAACTGCCAATTATAGTGATACCCTCACTGACCGACCCGACACCTTTCAACATGGTGAATTGGCTGAAAAATTGCTGAAGAGAAAAGACAATGCTGACAGTGTCAGTTACATCAAAAAGACGATGCTCTTTCGACTTGATTTTTTCCTCTTTTGTTCAAAGTTGATTATTCACTACATCGCCACATCCTGAAAGTGACTCGACACAGATTGAATCAGCTTTGAGTGATTACATGCACTTTGATATTCTTAGTCAGGACATCAGACACATCTTGTTGATGAGAAATGCTGACAGGAGTCTGTTCCAGTCACAAAGATGGATGATGAGCATGAATGATAATTACAACAAGGATATAGTTTGAACAAATATCCCCTCATACTGACTTGTGTCCCAGCTGCTCACACACACCTCGTCTCCCCTGCCTCCTCATGTGCTGGAAACTAATATTTAGGTTAGGAAATGTTCTCATAAACCCAGGGCTTTTCAGGGAAAAGTGGAGAGGAATAATAATGAGGCAAGGAGGATTTTTGGTCTCAAAACTAACTATTAGCCATATCAGCTGGTGTCAGCACTTTCAAGCCCTTATCTTTGACTAGCTTTTCCTGGAGCAGCTCTCCAGTAATTAACTCTATCTGTAGGTTATCCACAGAGGAGGGATGAGAAGGACCAGGAACAGCAACTTCATGAAGTTGCTCTGGTTGAGCATTAATACATGAAGCATTTACTAAACTGCAGACATCAACAAAACTAGCTGGATTTTACACTGTAAAAAAGAAGAGTAAATTTTAAGGTAAAAAAAGCAGTGTAACTGTTCCCAGTATTACAGTATGATGATATTAATACCATTGATTTTACAGTTATATCTGAAGTCTTTAATCTATATTTACTATAAAAATCTAAGTATTTACCTTAGAAAAATACATTGTTGAGCCTCAATTTTAATTTGGTAATACACTGATTTTTACGATAAAATACTGGCAGCTGTGGTTGCCAGAATTTCATTGTTAACAAAAACAGCCTGGATTTTTATTGTAAGGTCTTTAATCTTGTTGCTGACCATAATGACTCCAAAATAATTATTGGTGGGGACTTAAATTGCTATTTCAATTCACTATTAGACAGGTCTTCAACTAAGGTAGCCCCCAAACTAAATTCTGTTCCAGTACTTAACAATCTTCTGAAATCATTAGACTTGGTGGACATTTGGAGACTTCAGCACCCACTCGAGAGACAATACTCTTTTTTTTTCTCCAGTTCATCACAGTCTCTCTAGAATTTATTAATTTTTAGTCGATTCAAAGTTAATCCCGAATACAATTAGTTCATTGTATCATAGTATTTTAATATCGGACCATGCTCCGCTCTCAATTCAAATGAACTTTAATCTCACTACGTGTCAATACAATTGGACATTTAACCCATTGTTAAACTCAGAGGAGAGTTTCTGTGACTACATATCTGCGTAGATTGCAGATTTTCTCTTTATTAATGATAATGGTGTAGTTTCAGATTCAACTCTCTGGGAGTCCTTCAAGGCTGTTTTGTGGGGCAACATTATCTCTTACCAATCATTTAGTAAAAAAGCCAAGTTGAAACGTTTAGCGGAAATTGAAGTGCAGATGGCTATCTTAGAGGAATCCTATCAAAATTCTAATTCTGAGGATGACCGCAACGCCATTTTGAAATTGAAATACGACGATAATTATTTTCTCGGAGAGCAGATTGGCAACTACATCTGTAAGATCAAACAGAGATGTTTTGAGCTTGGTGATAAACCTGATAAACTGCTGGCTAGGCAGTTAAAAGGTGTTCAAGAGGACAGGGCGATACAGAAAATCTCTTCCCCCTCAGGTCAGCTGACCTAAACCGATCCTAAATTGATAAATGACTGGTTCTTTAGTTTCTATTCTCAATTATAAACCTCTAAATCTAATGCCACTGATTTGGACATTGATGGTTTTCTGAACTCACTTCAAATCAAATCAAATCAAATCAAATTATATTTCTATAGCCCAAAATCCCAATTTACACATTATCTCACTGGGCTTTGACAAACTGTACAGATGTGACACCCTCTGCCCTTAGACCCTCGAACCGGGTGAGGAAAAACTTAAAAAACCTTAAACGGGGAAAATAAGAAACCTCAGGAAGAGCCACAGAGGAGGGATCCTTCTTCCTAGGACGGATACACTTGCAATAGATGTCCCTTGTACAGAACACAACATGATAATAACAGTTTACTTAAAATGTATAAAACATTCATGAGTCCCAGAGTCTGTGAATTCTATAAATCTGGATGTATGGAAAGTCTAGTGATCCAGACGCAGGTGTACTCTGTTGGTCCAGGAGTCATTGTACTCCATGTAGCAAGATCTGAGTGTTGCTGATGTAGTCACTGAGTCCAAGAGTATGTAGAATCTGTAAATCCAGGGATATGTGACGTGAAGTGTCGTGATCCAGAAGCAGGTGTAGTCTATTGATCCAGAAGCCATTGTGATATGTGGATCCCGATTTGCACTTGGAAATCCAGCCTAGGATCCAAGTCACAGGATCTCCTGTCCTAATGTGGCCAGGAGGCATCAGGCAGGACCACAGCAGCAGCTCCCACCGCAACCTAGCAAGACCTGCAGGATGATAAAGCAAAACGACTCTGGGGAAGAAGTAAAGGTAGTGTAAGGATATGGACATTTACCAGCCTTAACTATAAGCTTTATCAACAAGGAAGGTTTTAAGCCTACTCTTAAGATCAGAGAGTGTGTCTGCCTCCCGTACCAAGACTGGAAGATAGTTCCACAGGAGAGGAGCTTGATAGCTGAAAGCTCTGCTACTTTTGGAGATTCTTGGGATCACCAATGACCCTGCATCCTGGGAGTGTAAGGTTCTGGATGGGCGATAGGGTACTATGAGCTCCTTAAGATAAGATGGTGACTGACCATGAATCGCTTTTTAAGTGAGGACAAGGATTTTAAATTCTATTCTGAATTTAACTGGGAGCCAGTGCAGAGAAGCCAGTACAGGGAAATTATGGTCTCTGATATTAGTTCTAGGCAGTACACGCGCTGCTGCATTTTGGATTAACTGAAGAGTTTTTAAAATCTTATTAGGGCGACCTGAAAATAAAGAATTACAGTAATGCAGCCTGAAAGTAACAAATGCGTGTACTAGTTTTTCTGCATCTTGTTGAGACAAGATGTGCCAGATTTTAACAATGTTACGGAGGTGAAAGAAGGCCGTCCTTGAAATCTGCTTTAAATGAGTGTGAGTTAAAAGACAGCTCCTGGTCAAAGATAACACTCAGGTTTTTGACAGTGGTGCTGGAGGCCAAGGCAATGCCATCCAGATTAACTATGTCGTTGGATAATGAGTCTCTAATGTGTTTAGGGCCCGGCACAATGACTTCAGTTTTGTCAGAGTTTAACATTAAAAAGTTATGAGATAATGATGGGTTTCATCTGGCTTCATTGGTAAGTATAGTTGTGTGTCATCTGCATAACAATGAAAATATATGGAGTGCTTTCCAATGAGTTTACCTAAAGGAAGCATGTATAGAGTGAATAGTAATGGTCCAAGCACAGAACCTTTTGGGACTCCATGATTAACCTTGTCATATCTTGATGATTCATCATTAACAGAACGAAATTGTATCTATCATATAGGTAAGACTTAAACCATCTTAAAGCAGATCCTTAAATGCCAATTTGGTGTTCCATCCTCTGTAGTAAGATGTGATGATCGATAGTGTCAAAAGCTGCGCTAAGATCTAATAAGACTAGTATGGAGTTAAGTCCCTCATCAGATGCAGTGAAGAGGTACCAACCGTTTACCAACCGTTTCAGTGCTGTGATGCTTTCTAAAAACTGACTGAAAGTCTTCAAATAGATTATTATCCCAAAGAAAGCCACATAGTTGTTAAGCCACTGCTTTCTATAGAATCTTCGAAAGAAAGGGGAGGTTGGATATTGGTCTATAGTTGGCTAAAATTTCTAGGTCTAGGGTAGGTTTTTTTTAGGAGCGGTTTATTTACAGCTACTTTGAAAGACTGGCGCACATTACCTGTTACAAGGGATAGATTGCTAATATTTAGTAGTGGATTGCTAATTAAGGGTAAAACCTCTTTGAGCAACCTAGTAGGTATGGGGTCTAGTATACAGGTTGACGATTTAGATGAAGATAATGTTGTCGTTAGTTCATGTGAGCAACCTAGTAGGTATGGGGTCTAGTATACATGTTGACGATTTAGATGAAGATAATGTTGTCGTTAGTTCATGAAGGTCAATTGGATGGAAGCTTTCCAAACACACATCAGGGCTAATAATGGCCTCTATAATTCCTGTTGCTGAACTGGAATCTGTGAAGTGTAGGATATTTTCTCTGATAAGTATAATTTTATTATTGAAGAAGTTCATAAAATCATTACAGGCGAGGGCTCTAGGAATGCATGGTTCAATAGAATGATGGCTCTCAGTCAGCCTGGCTACAGTGCTGAAAAGGATCCTGGGCTTATTCTTGTTTTCTTCTATCAACGCTGAATAGTAGTCTTTTCTTGCTCGACGAAAGGCCTTCCTGTATACTTTAAGGCTATCCTGCCAGGCCATTTGTGACTCTTCCAGTTTAGTGGAACGCCATTTCTTTTCAATTTTATGAGTTTTCTGTTTTAATTTGCGAGTATTAAGATTATACCACGGAGCTAGTCTCTTTACTGGTTTTGTTTTCTTTTTAATTGGGGCAATAGAATCGAGTGACGCACGTAGAGAGCCGGCAGTAAAATCGGCAAGGTGATCAAGCTGGGAGGGGCTAAAATTAAGATATGACTCCTCTGTCATTTTGGGATACGGCACTGAAATTATTGCAGAGGGAATAATTTCTTTAAAATTTTCAACAGTTACCAAGGCTGTCGTTTTCAATGTCTACATGGATATTAAAGTCACCTACAATAATGACTTTATCTGTTTTGAGGACCAAAGCTGAGAGAAACTCTGAAAATTCAGATAAAAATTCAGTGTAGGGTCCAGGTGCTCGATACACTATAACAAACATAATTGGAGTTTTCATGGTTGGATCGGAAATGCTAAGAATGAGATTTTCAAATGAACTAAATTTTTGTTTGGGCTTAGGGTTTATTAATAGGGCAGAATTGAAAATGGCTGCAACTCCACCACCTCTGCCAGTGTCTCTGGGAATGTGTGTGTTAATGTGACTGGGAGGAGTGGATTCATTAAGACTTACATATTCGTCTTGGCACAGCCAAGTTTCAGTAAGGCAGAATAAATCAATATTGTTATCTGATATAAGCTCATTTATTAATACACCTTTAGATGATAGGGATCTGATATTCAAGAGTCCACATTTAAGTCTCTTTACTTTGTAAACTGCCTCATTAGTGGTGTTGATTTTTATTAAGTTCCTATGTGAACTCTTATTTGATTTAGTGAATTTAGTGAATTTATGTGGACGGGGGACAGACACAGTCTCTATGGGGTTGTAGGTGGATGACTCTAAAGGAAGCGCAGAGAAGCGTGTAAGACTGCAACTCTGCTTCCTGGCCTCAGCTCTGAATTGTCAATTTGGCTGACTAATAAATCTGGCCATATTTCTAGAAATGAGAGCAGCTCCATCCCAAGTAGGGTGGATGCCGTCTCTCCTCATTAGACCATGTCTTCCCCAGAAAGTTTGCCAATTATCAATGAAACCCACGTCGTTTGCTGGACACCACCTCGACAGCCAGCGGTTGAACGACGACATGCGGCTAAACATATCGTCACTGGTCAGGTTAGGCAGGGGACCAGAGAAAACTACGGAGTCTGACAGTGTTTTGGCAAAAGCACACACCGACTCAACATTAACTTTAGTGACTTCCGACTGGCGTAGCCGAATGTCATTACCGCCGACATGAATTACAATCTTACTGTAATTTAAAGCTGCTGGCAAAAAGTAAATGTAAATACTTACTCTTTGCCAGCAGCTTTAAATTTGATTCGACGTCGCCCACTCTGGCCCCGGGAATACATTTGACTATGGCCACTCGTGTGGGAAATTTCACATTTTGCTTATCTTTGGGCAAAGGCGGGGTATGCCATCGTTGTGCGCTAAGTTTACTACCTGAGTTGGTTAGCGCGACACAGAATGGTTATAAGACTAGCGATACAATTCACTAAAATGAGAGAGGGCTGAATGGTGCTTAAGTACAAGGGTGTAAACTTTTAGTAAACAGCAGTTAAACTATTAATGTAGTTAAAATCCTCCAGATAGTTAGCAAGGCGCTGCAAGACGACCAGACACGGACAACAGGAAGTGACACAATACGTCACTTGACATCCCAGGAAAGGAGCTCGGCTAGATAAGGAAGCTGATTTCACCGTTGAAGAAATTAAAGTTACAGTATGTTCTTTTCCCAATGGTAAAGAATGTGGCCCCGATGGATTCGGAATAGAATTCTAAAAAAGCCCACATAGACATAGTTGCACCCCTTTTGCTCCGTATGGTAAATTGCTCTGTGAAAGACGGTACCTTTCCTAAGACTTTGTACAACGCACATATTTGCCTTCTCTTTGAATAGGGATAGGGACGAGACCAATGTTATATCATATAATCCTCTAAGCCTTCAACCCCAGCTCTCTACTCTGTGCTACTATACATTCTATGGAACCTGTATCCTATACACTGTGTGGCTTGACATGGACCTTTACATCTATTTACTTTTTTACCCTTTGTTTTCGCGAACTGGCGGACTGTCTGTTTTTGTCTTTGATGTATTTTTTTGTTTGTTTTTGAAATTGAAAATTATAAATGAACATTATGAAATGAAAAAAACAAACAAAAAAAAGTTAAACCATTTCCAGTAGTACGGTAAAATTATATTTGTACCTTTGATTTTACAGTTTACGGTATCTTTCCTAAGACTTTGTACGACGCACATATTTGCCCTCTCTTGAAGAGGGATAGGGACGGGACCAATGTTATATCATATAGTCCTCTAAGCCTACTGAGCAGCGATCAGAAGATTATTGCAAAAGTAATGACTAATAGGCTAAATAAGCACATTTGTGCACTAGTTCATCCCAACCAAACGGGTTTCATCCCAAATAGATTTTTTTCTCCAACATTCGACGCTTAGTGAACATTATCTACACAACTAAATTGGCACGCTCTGCTGTAATCTCATTGGACGCAGAACAGGTGCTTGACCAAATTGAATGGAGATATATGTTTGCCACATTTAAAAAAATTGGTTTCAGTAACAAATTTATGACTCCGTTGAAAATGCTGTATGCAGCCCCCAAATCTATGCTTTTCGTCCTGGCCCTTGAACCCCTGGCCATCTCCATTAGTGCTAATCCCTTAATAGTTGGCATACAACATGATAGTTCTGAGTCCACCATTGGTCTGTATGCGAATGATGTGGTCCTGACTTTGTCTGATGTGAGGACTTCCCTCTGCCCTTTTCTTGACCTTATAAGCAGGTTTGGACAACTTTCTGGGTTTGCCCTTAACTGGCAGAAAAGTCTATTGATGCCCTTGGCTGATGGTCTTGACTCTGGTTTTCTAGATAACCTAGAAATCTCTACTGATCATTTTGTGTATTTAGGTATCAAAGCCAAAGCTTCTCGTTAAACTAATTTATTTGGACATGATTGACGGATTCAGGGAGATGATAAGTAAATGAAAGCACCTCCCTATGTCATTGATTGGGCGTGATAACATTTTCAAGATGGTAGTTCTTCCTAAATTTCTTTATCTTTTCCAAAATGTATCAATATTTCTTACTGCCTCCTTCCTCAAAACAATAGATTCCATCGTTATGCCCTTTATTTGGTCTTACAAACCGCCCCGTATTTCTAAGGCACATTTGCAGAGGTCTCCAGCTGAGGGTGGACTGGGCCTTCCTGTCTTTCGGCATTATTATTGGGCCTGCAATGCGAGGACGTGGGTCTATTGGAACCATACTCCCTCTGTGACTGGGCAGGTGGGTGCTCTCTGCCCCAGTTGGCCTCTAATTAAGTTGTGTGCTGCAGTAGCGCATACTGGAGTCTCCTTAACTTCCCTTTTATTTGTTCAATCATGTGTAAATAACAGACAGTTGAAGGGTAACTTCATTCTATGGAATTCATTTAAGATTTTAAATCAGATCAAGCAGGTACTGAATCTTCCAGAATTCTTTATTTATGCCCCTATAAGTCAAATCCCTGCTTTAAACCAGGCACGTGGGATCCTGTTATTTTACACTGGTCGGACAAGGGCCTGACCACTATTAATGACCTTTACATTAATAATAATTTTGCTTCCTTTGCTCAGTTAAAGGCAAAATTTAACCTTCCTCCCAGTCACTTTTTCCGATATTTACAAATTAGAAACTTTGTGCGTCAGACACTATTACAATTTGAAAATATACCGGAGCAACACAATTTTTACTAAATTATGACTAAATCTCCTACTTCTATACATTTAATTTCACAATTTGCTGATCTTTTTTCTACGGTGGCCCCTTCTCTGCACCTGAAGGAGAAATGGACTGAAGACATGGGTGAAGATATTTCAGATGAGTTATGGGAGGAGGGATTAAAGAGGATTAGAACTTGCTCTATCAACACTAGACACCAGCTCATCCAATTTAAAGTCATTCATCGATTGCATTTTTCCAGAACAAAATTGAATAAGATCTTCCCCTTGGTCTCTCCTACTTGTGATAGGTGTGAGACAGATGTTGGCACTGTGGTTCATCTCTTCTGGCATTGTCCCAAGCTCAGGAATTTCTGAACTAATACATTTCATTGTATTGCGATTTATACAAGAGACAGTTTGAACCTGATGGCCTCCTGGTGATATTGGGCTGTTCTAACTTTTCTTTGACTCTTCTCCCTGCATTGCAGCAAGCCCCTTATGTTCGGGCAGCACTGTTGACTGACCTGCATTTTAATCATCTTGACCCTATTGGGTGCTGGCGGACTGTCTGTTTTTGTCTTTGATGTACTGTATTTCTTTGTTTGTTTTTGAAATTGAAAATCATAAATAAACATTATGAAATGAAAAAACAAACAAACAAAAAAAGTTAAACCGTTTCCAGTAGTACAGTAAAATTATATTTGTACCTTTGATTTTACAGTTATGGGTTTTTTTTTAATATTTAGTATAAAAATCAAAGTATTTACTATAGACAA
>KV751333.1:4049676-4074011 GCA_001698575.1 Mola mola
TCTCATTCTTGTGTGCTGCCATTCTTCTTGGTCAATTTCTTATGATTTTAATCAGACTATTCTATTCTTTTAGTTTGAATCAATATATAAAGCAGTCCAACCACGACAAAGAGCAGACACTCGACTAAATGCTCTTCCTTGGCTTTTGTCAAGTTTCTACTGTGTCTAACTTGTACTTTAATACTAGTCAACAAATATGGCCTCAATTTTATGCCCCATGAGAGCTTGGTTTTTCTGATACTTCTTACATTTCCTGGATATCAAAAATGTTTCTGCAGTTGAATGACTTCAAAATCACATTTGATTTTTATCACACCTCTGGGCCCAGCACTTGGGACTTTAGCAAACTTTCTTCCAGTCTGGACATCCTACCTAATCAGATCTGGAAACTGGCATGCACCATTATAGTAGATGTCATTTTTGACTCTCAGCTGTCCTCTGAGCAAAGTGCTGCAGCCCTGGTCACTTCTTTTCTTTGCAGATTTAGAAAAGGACATTCATGCTTTTATCATTGGCTATTTGTTAGCTTTAGGATTGATTTTAAGATTTTGGGGGGTGGAAGATGGACGATGGTACATTGGATATCATATGGATAGATGGTGAAGAAGAGAGAGAGCCCATCCAGCTTGACAGATAGAGGAGGAGAAAGTCAGACTTGGAAGGTATCAAGGTTTCTCTTTAATCTCCTGTGATGACACCAGTGGGAGTTGATTAGTAGGTAGAAGTGGGAATAAGCTCAGGTCTCCCCTTCTGATCGAAGAGCCTAAATCTTTCAGAACAGCTTTCCATAAAGTTTGTGAGAAAGCTGCAGCTGCATTAGTGCTATAAATTGTTTTATATACAAACCCTATATATATATCAACAGTACTTGATCTCCCATGCATGAAGAACAAGGTCAGGTATGAGTCACACTCCCATCTTTTAGTTTTTTTTCCCAAGGTAGTGCAGTGCAATCAAGCATCCATATTATATTTTATAAAATGTTCCAGTGCAAGTACACAGCGAAAAAGGAAACTGTAGGATCATCACAGACCTGCAATTAAAAACATGTTTTAATTTGATATCAACCATCCATGATCTTTCTTTACTCTAAGCTTGAACATATGATAAAAATATATTAACATTGTTGTCACCCAGCATAGTCTGTAACTGTCTAATGTTAGTGTCAATCCCTATATAACCAATTATGGATCAACTTATAGGAAATCTATTCTTTTGTCCTAATTGTATTTTTTGTTTACAAAATCTACCCCTAAACATCATTAACTTAAAATACAGTTGATGTACACACGTTACATAATTTTTTCAGCACCCAGTTTAGAAATAAATGGGTGGCTAAACATAGGTATTATGACGATATTGATTATGGTCCTGTTCAGGTCAAGTAGACTTTTTTTTATGTCTGCCATCGATATGAAATCACAGGTAAACACAGGTGCAAATGTTTTAAGTTCTGTTCCATTTAGTGTGACAGACCCCAGGCAGTGAACTAATATGTACAGTACAAGCATATTGACACTATTTCACCCAAATGGAACACAGCCTTAATTAGTATCATTGGTAGCACCTGTGTTTACTGTACAATGTCTTGCCAAAATGACTGCTGTCAAAAAGCTCAATTGAGTCATTGTACAGTTTATGTATTCACACCACGAGTAAGCCTCACCACACCAAATGAAACATAACTTTAATCATTTTAATTACACCTGTTAAATTAATCCAGCTCTGTGCTGAAGAAAACATCTGTCTGGTTTAGCTGATAAGCCCTGTGCCTGCTCACCGTCTTGTCAAGCTAACACCACAAGTTATTTCACATATGTAGTATGACTATGTTATGACGTTGTGACTAAGTTTGACCAGAAAAATGTTTCGGTGTCAGTCAGTCTTTAATAATTACAGTACCTCTGCCATTGAGGTTCTGTGTTCACCCGTCTGTTGGTTTGTTCGCGAGAAGGAATTCAACAAACTTGTTGCCAGGATGGGGTTTGAACCAAGGAAGAATCAGTTATTTTAATAACATAAAACGCAGACCCAGGAATTTTAATGGAAAGGGAATGATGGGCATCGGTGGAGGTATGCCCTCTACTGAGTGCACTTGTTATAAATAAATAAAGTAACTTACTGGGTACCTGTTAGATTGGATAATACAAACTAGTGAATTTGACTGACACAAGATTGAAAGGGTACATCCCTGAAATTTCCTGACACACATTGACTTAAGCCACGGCAAAAACTGCAGCATAGCAAGAGACACACCAGGGTGTCACCTTTGAACGTGTATGATCTCCTGATTAATTTGCATTTCCCTTGGTGGTGTAGACTGAACGCATTACAATGGACATAGGGCTAAAAAACATATTTTTATTATTGTTGTTTAACCCAAAAATGTCAACGGGTGGACATCCTGTTGTAGAAAAATGGTGTAAATCTAACTGCCTTCTGATCTCTTCCAGTGTGCAAAAGAAGAAGATCCAGCCTCAAATAATTATTCAGACCACCTTTCTATCTATACACTGGAGGTAAATGTAGAAATGTGTATTTGGGAATTGTGTCAAGGTGGAAGGCCCCAGAATGAAGTGGAGATATGCATAGTTAGGAAAAAAATGTCAGAATTTGGCACAGGCAACATTCCTCCTGGAGCGGTTTTCTAAGGCGACATACGAGTGCCTTTATGAGATGGAGGGGTTTAGTGGATTAACAGAATGTCTCCTGCATAACTTTCACTGAATGTCACATGATGGGAGTGTGAGAGACACACAGTGGGAGAGGTTTCTCATAACACTCATGGATCCAGTGATCCTCCAGGGAGAAGTGAATCCACACTGAGCACATAAATTAACTGCAGATTAGACACAATGTGTTTCAGATAACGATATGTGAGAGGCGTCAGACAGGAAGGATGCTTTCAAACAGGCTAAACAGAAATGGCAGTGGTTTATTGAGTGTGTGGGGTGTTTATTATTTTATTTTTTTGCATTTGATCATTTCCCTATGAGGAAATGAAGAGTATTAGAAAAAAATAACAAATTGTTCCCATTAGGACGACCCACATACAATGAGATAAACTAATGAAGAGTTTTGACCACAGGCAAGCATGTTATGCATCCGTATATTTTTTTAAGCATGCAGAATAATCATGAGAATATTCTACACAGCAATTGTCACAGTTTTGATTGTTGCGATAAAAACAAACAGATATTTGCACAAAACAAACATTTTGTCTACTCCAATTTTGATAAGAATATTAAAAAACTTGAAAAATATCCCTTGCAGTTATATTTAGAACACATAAAAAATCTATTTACAATTAATCGCAAGTTAACTATGGACAGATGGACATGATTAAACTCATGATTAAATATTTGAATCTACTAACAGCCTTATATATTCAGATTTTAGTACACACTTTGTGGTGCACTTTGTGTTTATTAAATGTGGCTCAGATGGTAAAGCTGTTGTCCAGTCATCAGAAGGTTCCTGGTTCAATCCCAGACGCTGCAGTTAACACCCTGCAAGCTAGTCACTGACACCAGCGTATGAATGTGTGAATGCAAAACCAGTACTTTAAAAGCGCTATGAGTCGTCGCAAAGGGCTATATTAATAAATACAGGACATTTACTCTAACTTTAGTGTTCCAGACTAAAATAAGATTTTTAATTTTCTTTTTTTTGGTGACATTTGCATTTCATTTATTTTCCATTTATTTTTGTGATGACATATCTATACATGAAGACATATTATAAAGGAAATTACTAAGTTCCTTTCAGTTTGTTCATATTGTATAGTGAAACAAAACACTTTGATTGTATATATTCACATTGAAATTATATATCATTAAAATAATTTAAACACAACCACTAACAGGAAGTGTTTCTGCACAAACTGGAGACTTGAAACATAGAAGGGATTGTACCAAACCTCAAAAAATTATCTTCCTGTCTATATAAGGCTCTCTGCCTTTAAATCCCATCTATTCTTGCTTCTCGCACACAAAACAACATTATCACTGTTAAGAAAAAAAAAATCTTTATTTCAAAGTTTAATTTACTCTGATTGCTCCACATGGACCTTTTGTCTCTCAGACCCTCTGATGAAGAACTGGTCAGCTCGCCTGTTGATCATTAGTTAAATAAAGAAAATCCACTGTTGTGCCTGGAAAATTATGGGACCTTGGTTGCTCCAGATTGCCAGTTCCTCTCCCATCTATCCCTCTTCCCCAGCTCTCTTTCTCGGTTCCTTTCTACTGGCACTGGGTTAACACATCCTTTTCCAAAAACCTTCCCTTGCCCCACTGCAACTGGCATGGTACCTCTGTTAGTCTGATAGTTCTCTGTCTCAAGTTTATATTCCCTCAGTTCCCTAAGCGCCTTTCACTTCATGCAGCAATTCAACCAGGTCACCTACTGGGGGTGCTTTGATCAAGAGTTGTACAATAATGAGAAGCTTGGTTATGCCTGTAGTAACTGGAATATTCAGAAATGGATACATCTTACCCCAATAACTACTGGGGCATGCTCTTGAATGCATGTGCACACTGAAAGGTAAAAATAAAGGCAGACATTCATTCCATGGAAAAACGTAATTTTATGAAAGATAAGAATTTTTTCTGTGCTGTATGAAAGAGATGGACATGACTTTGATACTAGGGAACTTCAAAATAGTGATTCATTTAAAGCTTTAGATATTTGTCGATTTGTAGATTGCTGATAAATTGTTGGACACTGGATTTATTAGGACGGTTGAACACGTGAGGCAGCATTGCAAAACTCTGAGAGCCTCATACAAAGTGAGAAAAAAAAAAAATCACACCAGTGGTTCCAACCTTTTTAACTTCACAATTTTTTTTCAACAATTTTTCATACTGGTACGTGCATACTTTGGCTGGTTAGCGGGTGCTACGGGGCGTCAAGTACAGAAATATGATGGGGGTACTGCCGGTCATTGTCATGAAAACAGGTCTGTCCCTGATCTAAATGTAACTGAGGTAAGCTCAGTAACCAGAATATTTGTTTACATGTAAACGTGGTCACTGAATAAACTTGCAAGCAAAGGAGCCTGGTTTCAAAAGCCAGCATCATAAGCTCTTTTAAAATCTCCAGGTCCGCCCTGACTACTGATGCTATTTCAGAGTTCAGTGGGAAGGAGTTTATTAATTTAACATCAGCCCTTAGTTGTTTTATTCACTTTCCTAAACTTTTAAAATCCAGCACAACAAACAATCATAAATTTGTCATAACTGTCTTCTGTCTTCTCTGAGCTTGGTGTCCCCCAATAAGGAGAAAAAACAGAGGGCCCATCAACCTCCCTGGAGTTCCTCGGCATCACAATGGATACCAACCTTTTCCAAGCTTCCCCTGTTTTGGAGAAGCTAGATTGCATAAATGTCCTTCTTAAAAACTTTCTTCTCACCTTATGTCATGGAGAGGCTGCTCCTGGAACATCTCTGACCACTGGTGTGCCCATCACAGGACCCACTGCAGTCTGCCTACCAGCCCCATGTCAGTGTAGATGATGCCATCATCTGTCTGCTGCAGAAGGCACATTCTGCACTGGACGGACCCAGCACCACTGTCCACATCACCTTCTTTGACTTCTCCAGCACCCTGATCACCATCCACTACTGAAAGCAAAGCTGGAGGACATGCAGGTGGATTCTCCTCTGATTGCATGGATCAAGGACTACCTGACGGGCAGACCGCAGTTTGTAAGATTACAGCTCTGTCTGTCTGAACGTCTGATCTGCAACCTCGGGGCCCACCAGGGAACTGTGCTGTCCTTCCTCTTCCTCCTCACCAACTACACTTCTGACTTTTAGTACAACACTGGCTCGTGTCACCTGCAGAAATTGTCCATTAATGGGACTAAAGTGGAAATTGTCCAGACCTACAGGTACCCGTGAGTCCACCTGAACAACAAGCTAGAGTGGTCCACAGACATGGAGGTTGTGTACAAGAAGGGCCTGAGCCTGCTCTGCTTCCTCAGGTAGGCTCAGGTCCTGCAATGTATGCAACCGGATGCTCCTGATGTTTTATCAGTCAGTTGTGGCGAGGGCCATCTTCTTTGCTGTGGTGTGCTGGGGCACAGGCATCAAGGCAAAGGAAACCAACTGACTGAATAAATTGATCAGGAAAGCAGATTCAGATGTCGGCTGTCAGTTGGCCATCTTGGAGGAGGTGGTGGAGCAGAGGATGCCGACCAAACTGCTGGCCATCATGGACAACACCTCCCACCCTCTCCATAAAACTGGCAACATTCTGCAGAGCAGCTTCAGCAACAGACTGATCCAAGTCCGCTGCTGCAAAGAACAAGACAGGATGTTGTTACTCCCCAGTGCAATCAGACTTTAACACCTCTGTTATTAGACACTAGACACTTTACCCGTTAAAATCATTCACTTCCCCCTACCTGCACTAAGCTCTGCACTCTCTGCACAACTTCTGCATATATAGTTCGATTTTTACAACTTCCTATAGTGTATAGCTATATGTCCCATTGGTCCTGTACCTAAACATTCTTGCTGCAACAACAAATTAATTTCTCTATGGGGATTAATAAAGTCCTCTCTATCTCTATCTATCTCTACTAAGCACTACACAAAACAACAGCTGCTCTCACTTCTAGGTAATTTAAACTTTGACATGCACATCATCCCCTAAAATCGGTCCTTCATTTCTCACCTGCTTCGCTCAATTCCTCCACTCAATCACTTTTCAACACGTAATCCTTGACAGCTGGTTAAAAGCTAAGCTATACCTCTAGAAACACTTCTCTCTAACTGGAATGTAATTTGGAATTGTTTGACAAAGACTGCCTGTCTGAACACTCAGCTCTTCACAGATGCTGCTCCTTCCGTTGGTTTTGGGGGCTTTTATGGTCAATAATGGTTTGGCACAACTTGGTTACCTGAGCTCTAGCATTTTCTCCAAGCACCTCTTTAAACATCTTCAGCAATTTTTGAAATGTATGTTATTGTCATAGATATTCAAAATCTACAGTCAACCCTATATCCTTGTCTTTCTCCTACAAAACATCAGCATGGAGCTGCAGCTCCCCTTCCCTTCCCTCTGACCTACATAGATCTCCTGGCAGGCACAAGTGCATGCAGAGGATCAACAAGCTCATCCTTAACTAGCAGCTACAGCATAACCTGCAGCGTAACAATGAAGTAACATGAGTGTCAGGAAGTTAGTATAGAACTGCTGAATCTGAAGTGACCTAGTCAGGAGTGACCCATTTCCTCCACCCTGCATTACTAAGACTGTACAGCAATGATTCAAACCTCCACCAGAATTACAACCCTTTCGGCCTGGAAAACCCTCCTTGGACACCAGACAAGCGAGCATTCCCTTTGTTTCCATGGAGTGGTGCTGTTGACCTAGGCCTAGAACAGCATAGCTCGGCTAAGCACAGAATAGCAACCGATTCCAGTTTTTGAAAGTGTTTGAATGTTGGATTGTTGTAGTGTGTTTTTGTGACTGTGACTTTTTGATCAGGTTATTGATAGGTGGAATAGCAACAGCTCTAAGCCTTAAGGTTAGTTAGCTTCTTACAGACTCAGGGTCTTGCATGTACCTAGTCATCCTCTTTCTAACACAGCACCATGTCCTCTCACATACACAACACTGTTTTAACACATCCAGGGTCTCAACCAGCAAATGGAGCCCCTCTTACAAAGATACGTATGGTCTGACACTCACACAGTTGTCGGCCATTTTGCCTTTGTATAGTATCCATTGGCCTCAGCCTCCATTTTGATTCTCTCTTACACACATACATGCACATACTTGACTCCTGGACCAACAGAGTACACCTGCGTCTGGATCACTAGACTTGCCATATATCTGGAAGTATAGATTCCACATACTCTGGGACTCATGGATGTTTTATATAGTCTAAGTAAAATGTTATTATCATGTTGTTGTGTTCTGTATAATTGACATCTATTGCAAGTCTGTCCATCCTAGGAAGAAGGATCCCTCCTCTTTGGTTCTTCCTGAGGTTTCTTATTTTCCCTGTTTAGGATTTTTTAGGTTTTTCCTCACCCGGTTCGAGGGTCTAAGGGCAGAGGATGTCACATCTGTACAGTGTGTCAAATCCCAGTGAGATAATGTGTAAATTCTGATTTTCGGCAATACAAATAAAATTTGTTTTGATTTGATTAGGTACTTGTATATAAATGTATATACTGGTTAGATTACTTTAGTTATTAGTTAGATTAGTTATTGTGTGTTCCTTGCTCACTGTTGAATAAATACTATGGGATAAACATGCTGTGTGTTTAATGTTGTACAAGAGTGAATTTTGCCAACCTCTACACTGTCATAAGCTCCAAAGCCTTCAACTACCTGTTGATGAGGTAATTGTTGTTGTAATTATTTTAGATCCTTTAACTTAATTCTTTAACTTCATTATCCTAACATAGTAATTTTCTTAAATATGTTCATCTCATTAATATTCTGGTCGTTGCTCGTCAAATGGAGATTATTTTTTTTCTGAGGTTCAGGAGCAGGACCACACTTCAAACATTCCCATTCCTGTCTCCTGTCTATAAAAGCCTCTCTGCCCTTCATTACTATTTGTTCTTGAGTCTCACATCCCTCCCTCCCTCCTATTCCTGTCTTCTTACACTGTAACCCTTTCTTAAAGGTGAGAGGGCCTGCCGGCCCAAGAGTTGTTGGATTTTCCCAGCCATGCCTTCCCCACACCGCAGTAGTTTATCCCTCTTTGTTATCATAACATACTCATTTTCTTAAATAAATGTGCTCATCTCATGATGGTGTCCTTGCTCATGAATTATTATTTGTTTGGCTTTCAAAAAAACTTTTGATCCTAGAATTCCCCTTAGTTAAACATTCGTTCATTTTCTACCGCTTATCCCGTTAGGGGTCGCGGGGGGGGCTGGAGCCTATCTCAGCATCTTGGGGCGAAGGCGGGGTACACCCTGGACAAGTCGCCAGTTCATCGCAGGGCTGACATATAGAGACAAACAACCATCCACACTCACATTCACACCTACGGGCAATTTAGAGTGACGATTAACCTACCCCCAGATTTGCATGTTTTGGGAACGTGGGAGGAACCCGGAGAAAACCCACACAGACACATGGAGAACATGCAAACTCCACACAGAAATGTCCTGACCCAGAATCGAACCCAGGACCTTCTTGCTGTGAGGGGACAGTGCTAACCACTGCACCACTGTGCCACCTTAGTTAAACAATCATCCTTAAATTGTCTATAATTTAATAATTTGTAATTGTCCTCACAATCACATTAAGATGTATTTCAGCCTCTGAACCTCTTAAAATTGAAAATGAAGGCTTTGGAGGCTTTACTTCAGACAGTTGGATATCTCTATAGTTCAGTAAAACATTTGAATTGATTATTACACTGCTAACCAGAGGATTATTCATTTTGTTTTTCTATTGAAGAACCGATTTGTTTGTTCTACATTTTGTTTAAGGGAGCAAGGAACGTACAGAGACCTTTCTAAGACTGAGGGAGGAGATTGAACATCTGTTCACCTGGACTCCTGCAATGTCACATGAAGGTCAGGCAACAAAGTCATATTGAATTCTTTAAAGTTATTTCAATTAGCCCAAATCATCTACAAAGCCCAAAATAAAAAGACCAAAGTGCATTCAAATAATTTATTGGGGGGGTTTGTGTCTTGCTGTCACCAATTCCAATATTTGCATGCCCCCGTTAAGGTGATTGATTTAGAGTTTCCCTTTTCTCAAGAGAAAATAGGCTGCAGGAAAACGTCTCTCCTCTACCAATGAACAGAAGTGGGACAATTATTAAAAATGCGAAGTAGGTACATGTGATTTGGAAATTGTATTTGTTCCACCCATGCAAGTTAATAATCATTTTGCTGAAAGGTTTTGTTGTTGTAGACATGATAAATTTCCTCTTCCTCTATGATTGCAAGTGTCTAGGACAGGACAGGGTCAGCTGGAAATCCACCGCAGCAACTTGACCGTGGTTTGTCCTCATGGACGGATGGATTTTTAATCTGTATATGTTACATATACAGTCCACTTACTATAATTAATTTCTTATTTAGAACATCCATCTATCCATCCATCCATCCATCCATGGGGGTGGGGATAAACATGCTATTTGTTACATGTTATTTATTCCATTTAAAATTGTTTACTGTTTACAAAAGTACAAGAGAAATTACTTACAGCTCACAATTATTACAAAAAAACACAATGCATCAAACACAGTAGAGAACATCATGTATGATGCCTCAGTCTTGAGCCAGAAGAAGAACACCAGGGTCTCAGTGGTGGCCTGTCCATGTGTCCATGTCCATGTCCCCTGTCCATGTGTTTGGTCCTGATGAAGAATGCCCAGCAGCACTGCCAGGGACAACCCTCCTCAGCATGAAATCTGTCCAACAGGAACGCTACCAGGCTGATCCTGCAGTCCAGGGAGTGTGCTTAACAGGGAAAGGAGGAGAAATATGGTTAATTTAACATTATAAAAAGTATGGAGAGCTTACACACATGAGGCTACATCTCTGTATCCATCTATCTGTCTATCCATTTTGATTCATGAGAAAACGTTTTTAATCTAATGTGATTTATTAAATTAAGATATTTTAAATATGACTGAACTGTCAAAGTTAAATGACAGTAACCACATATGCTAAGCTACAGCTTTTTTTTGTCTAACATTAATGTAATTTCATGGTAATTAATGTAATGTATAGGTATGGTTATTACCCATAATAGTTAACTAGGTAGTGATAAGGTTATGTGGAATATAATTACACAGCTTTACCTCTCTATGGTCCTCTCTCAGCCAGACATAACCAGCCACTGCCATGTGACTTGTCCTCCTTACACAAATTATAAACAAACAAACAAAAAAAATGAAAGTAATACTTCCGTAAAAGTCTTACAGTAATAATACAAATAATTACACTAATAATGTAATACCCCCGTCCATTCTTTTTAGTGTCACTGGCTAGGATTTTTTTATTTATTTATTTATTTTATTTTATCAGACCACTTCCTTTGGAGACAACAGCTCTTAAATCAAGCTAATGAGAAAGTGTCTATGGTTCAATTTCTGGATCACACAAGTCAGAACATTAAAAAATCAACATAAGTTTGGCTCTGGGCCGGTTTTGTAATCTTTTTATTTTTGATGTGACCATGCATTAAAAGTACCAAATACAAAGCTTTATTTGTCTTTTTGTGTCACATTCATAAACAAATAATGAAATAACAAACCGTTACATGGTAATTTAATTATACGGTTGCTCTGTCATTAATATGGGTATTTTATTCTATTTTTTTTTTTTTTGCTGCTTAAATTCAGTAATATTGGAGCAGTGTCATTACAGTGCACATCATACAGTGCTCTGTCATTAATATGGGTATTTTATTCTATTTTTTTTTTTTTTTTTTGCTGCTTAAATTCAATAATATTGGAGCAGTGTCATTACAGTGCACATCAAACACATGTAACAGAACACATTCTGATTACACTTGTAAAGCTACTCTATGTTGAATAGGCTGAAAGTTCACACAACTGCACACAAAATCTCTAGTCCCTAAATGAGGTCTTATTGATATTTTAGCCACTATAGCAGTATGGTTTGCCTGTGCTTCAAAGTATTGAGATCATCTGTGAGTTGATGTTGATGATGAGTGCTCACACTTAAACACACACATGCACACAAACGTACAGTATACCCCAGTTAGGGAGTTATCCTGAGTACTTTATTCTCCTTGTCTCCATCCATGCTTCGCTCTCTCATCTTGGCGCTGCATCTCTAGCTCACCCCTGTGGCTGTGCCTTTGAGGGCAGCATATCAAACACATCAAAGGGACTTTTAGCTGGAACAGCTTCCCTGTATAATTTTATGCACGAGTGTTTCTGGTGTAAAAACCATGTTATTTCTTTTATATATGGTGCTTGTTATCCAGAGCGAACTTTCTCTCATGTGCTCATTGGAAGTTATTCCCCAGAGGAGGTGAACCATCCCTCTTCTCACAAAACCCAGGTCAGAGTGTACAAATCCCAGTGCACACAGTGCCACTGTGGATTCTAATGGTCCCAGCATATGCTCAGGATGCTGTGGTAACATTGTTATGCCTGTTGGCTGTTCCAGTCTTGATGTCCCCTTACTTCTCATGCCCATGTGTCTATCCTTTTCTGTCGTTTGCTCTCATGCTGTCATTTCCAATTTTTGTCTTTGTTTGTTCCCCTGTTGCAAATGCACCCATTCAAAGCAGCAGTGGGGTAATTCCAAGTCCCTGTAGGTGGTGGTTTGCATCTGGCTCAGTTTCTCTGTGTGATTTCCTATTGGTCTATTCAATTAGATTCTAACTGCCTTTATTGGTGCAGTATGTTTCATTTTCTTTAAATGGTAATTTTTCTCACCAACCCCCATACTTCCTTTTCTTCTTTTTCCAATGTTTATCATTTTCTTATGGCTATAACATATTTTCAAGGTGATATTTCATATTAGGACTGAACCGTTGGAGGCCATTGCCCTATAGCTTTCCTCATGAATCAGTCACTCAGTCATTCAATCACTTATTTATAGTTACAGCGCATACCTTCATCTCTCCAGGTTTTCTTCCACCTGCTCCTTGCTCTCACTATAGACCACAATGTAGTACGCAAACAATATCACAATCCACGGAGATTCCTCCCTGACCTCATCTGTCAGTCTGTCCATCACCACAGCAAACACGAAGGGGCTCAGGGCCGATCGTTGATGCAGTTCCACCTCCAATTTGAATCTATTTGTCCCTCCTATAGCGCACCTCACCACTGTCATACTGCTCTCATACATATCCTGCACCTGTCTAACGTACTTCTCTGCCACTCCAGACTCCCTCATACAGAACCACAGTTCCTCCCTCATCACCCTGTCATAGGCTTTCTGTAGATCCACAAAGACATAGTGCAACTCTTTCTAACCTTCTCTATACTTCTCCGTCAGCATTCTCAAAGCAAACATGGCATCTGAAGTGCTCTTTCTCGGCCCAAAACCATACTGTTAGTCACAATTATCACTTTTCCTCTTAGCCTCCCTTCCACTACTCTTTCCAAAATCTTCATTGTGTGGCTCATCAGCTTTATTGCTGCAACTTTGCGCACCACCCTTGTTCTTAAAGAAGGGCACCAGTACAATTTTCCTCCATTCCTCAGGCAACTTACGGTCCAAGAGCATGTTGAACAGTTTCGTCAAAAACTCCACTGCCCTCTCTCCTACACACTTCAATAACTCTACCGGTATGTCATCAGGACCATCAGGCCTTTTTCTTACTTCATCTCTACTAATCTTTACAACTTCCTGTTCCACAGTTTCCATATCCTCTACCCTTTTTCCATCTAATTTTCTTCATTCATCAGCTCCTCAAAGTACTCCTTCAATCTTCTCAGCATTCTCTCCTCACTTGTTATTGCATTTCCATCCCTGTCCTTAATCAACCCAATATGGTGCATATCCATCCCAGCATCCCTCTTTCTCGCCAGATGATACAAACTACTTCCTTTTCTGCTTCCTTAATGTCCAACCTCTCATACAGCTCATCATGTACTTTCTGTTTATCCTTTGCCACCTCCCTCTTTGCCTAAACGTTGCATCTACTTGTATTCCTGTCGACTCTCTGCCATTCTCTCACTATCCCATTTCTTCCTCACCAGCCTCTTCCTCTGAATACTTGCCTGTACTTCTTCATTCCACCAGCATATCTCCTTATCATCCGTCCTCTCTCCAGATGACACACCAAACACCTCCCTACCTGTCGCCCTGATAACTGTTGCTGTAGTTATCCAGTCATCTGGCAGTTCTTCACAGCCACCCAGAGCCTGTCTCAACCTCTCCCTGAAGTCCACACAGCAGTCTTCCTTTTTAAGCTTCCACCATTTGATCCTCTGCTTTGCACTCTTCCTCTTTCTCACCACTAGAATCATCCTACAAACTACCATCCGGTGCTGCCTGACTACACTCTCTCCTGTCACTACCTTGCAGTCTCCAGTATCTGTCTGATTGTATTGTCTACACAAAATGGTTCACCTGTGTGCTCCTGCCTCCACTCTTATATGTCACCCTGTGTTTTTCTCTCCTCTGGCAGTAGGTATTCCCCATAGCCATTTCCATTCTTTTTGCAAAATGCCTATTGAAGTGTGCTCCAATCACCACTCTCTCCTTCCTGGGAATTCTCTCTACCACTTCATTTAACTTGCTCCAGAGTTTTTCTTTCTCTTTCGTCTCACGGGCAACTTGTGGAGCATAACCCCTGACAGTATTCATCATCACATCTTCAGTTTCAAGCTTCACATTCATGACCCTGTCCTACACTCTTTTCACTTCTATAACATTCATTGAGTACTCTTCCTTCAGGATCACAGCTACTCCATTTCTCTTCCTATCCACACCATGATAGTGCAGCTTGAACCCTGCTCCAATGCTTCTAGCCTTGCTGCCCTTCCACCTGGTCTCTTTCACACACAAACACCTACCTTTTTTCTCTGCATCATGTCAGCCAGCTCTCTACCTTTGCCAGTCATCGTGCCAACATTTAGAGTGCCTACTCTCAATCCTACACTCTTGACTTTCCTCAATAGCAGAAGTGCATCTGATATGGAGGAATTTAGAAAGATACAGAGGGCAAAAGGATATCATTCAACAAGTATCCGGAGTTTTAAGAAGAATGGTAGTGCTGCTAGGTGTAAACTATAGTTGAAAATGTTTAATATAGCATAGATTAACGTATGAAGCCTTAACATTGCTGATGTGCACTTTGATAGAAAATGTCATCTTGAAGGATGACACCTAGACTATTGATTTAAGAATGAGAGGACAGAATTGTAGGGTTTTCATTAGTATGAATGCCCATTCAATGCCCATTCAACACCGATTCAACACCCATTCAACTTTGTGTGATATGAGTTACAATGAATTCCTGAATTTGATGTCAAGAAATTAGAAACTATATCACACTTGCATATGTCATGAAACTGTGTTCTTGTTCTCTCTGGGTACTCCGGCTTCCTCCCACAGTCCAAAAACAAAAACATGCAAACTGGTGGATAGGTTAATTGTGGTTACTCTAAATTCCCCATAGGTGTGAATGTGAGTGTTGATGGTTGTTTGTCTCTATATGTCAGCCCTGCGATGAACTGACGACTTGTCCAGGGTGTATTCCACATTCGCCCGATGATGCTGAGATAGGCTGCAGCCCCCTCGCGACCCCTAACAGGATAAGCGGTAGAAAATGGATGGATGGATGGATGGATCACACTTGCATATGTCATGAAACTCTTCTTGTTGGTAACAATGAGAATTGTGGCATCATGGCAATTGCTTTCATAGTGTGACCAGTGATTTCAATATATTTTACTTTCCCCAAAATCTGTTAATTATTGACTGAAATGTTACCCCATGTTACATTTTATATTTCACTTTCACTGCAAAGTATTACAAAATTGTCTACGTTATTGAATGTGAAGAAGTCATCCTCCTTAAGTTACAAACTACACAGATGTTCATATTTCATAACCATTGTCACAGCCTATCATCACCAAAAGGGAATTTTAATTGTTTATAGTTTACAATTTATACAAATTCAAGATTGATTCAATACTGTTGTTTGTATTAATAGTTCACACTCTGTCTGCATGTGCAATTAAAAAAAAAAAAAAATCCAGCATCCTGCCATCTAGGAAATCATGTAGAATGGCATCACACATACTTGTAGCACAGCATAAACAAGCACAGTTCTATTCTTCAAAATCAGATTACTGAATTTTACACAACGTGGTAATTATTAAGTAAAATATAAGTCATTATGACAATAGACGGGCCATGTAACTTTTTCATTAATATAACATTAGCAAATGCTGTTGAAAGTAACTTTGAAAAGTGAATTTGCTAGTAAGCTTAGTTAGCAAGAAGTTTCATAATACTGTAATATTGGGTAACTTGATTGACAGTTTGACTTGCAATCAAAATATAGCAACACTCTACATAAAATTCTGCTTTATCGTCCATTTTACTTAATAGGAGGATAATAAACACATTTTGTACCAGTTTGGTGCTAGTGAAAATGAAACAATCTTTTTTGCAAAGGGTCCAATTATTGTCTTTTCTGTAACCAGTTGAGCCTATTGGTCATTACAAAGAATGCAGATTTAAAGCATGTGTACATTGCTTCATTTTTCATAACTGGGATCTTTTTCCATTTTAAAATACAGTCAATGGTTGAGCAGCAATTGGTGCCAGGTCAGCACTACATGCTGATTACATGCATTCAATATTTCATCTAATGCTTGGTTCACACCATACCACTTAAAGCCTGATCTTCCACACACCAACAAATTTCTTAGCTCTCCACTAACACCCCCAGTTTGGCATTTGATCAGCCATCACCCAATGTTATTTGTGAGTGGTACAAAGATTTAACCTGAGAGCATAGGCTATAGCCCCACTTCTCCTTTGTTTTTTGATATCTGAGCTTTTCAGTTCTTTTTGGTACCCAGTCCAGGCCCGCATACACTGTTAATGCTTATGAACCCCCTCCCCTGTACGTTTGGCTTCTCCACCACATTTAAACCAGGCGCTTGGGGCGTGACTGCTGGCAGAATAGAGTGCAGTTTGCTAACCTCAGCGGACATTTCAGCTTCTCTTTGACGAGAGAAACAAGATCTTTTGGCTCAAAAGTTTCTGACAAAGAGAGGCAGAAGACCTTAGTCAACATTGGTATAGTGTTTCTAGGATGGAAGACCCTATAAGATACTAATGGAATCCAGCCTGATGAAAACAGACATGTTACTCACATGGAATAGAAGAGGAGCCAGCTCTTTCATTAGTGACTGGTGGTACACCGAAATATGACCCCCTGCAGAGAATTGCATCTTTCCTCAGGTGTTTCATTATTTAAGCACAAGGAGCAAAGTACCAAGCTGCATTTATTGAGTGACTGAAGGCTAATGCCCCCAGCAGGAGGCCTGGATGACCGAATGCATGCAAGGCCTAGCTAAGGAAGAAGGCCTTGGTCCTGGTGCTGGAGCTTCATCCGTCGCGCTGAAAACAATCAATTCTAGGGTGGGATGCAATTCTGGCAGGAATTCATGCTGGATTAATTTAGGCCTGTTACCAAACTACTGCATTTCTCACTGGTATAATGAAATCACTCTGCAAATGTTGTAATTGGTAGTTGTCTTAATTTAGTATATAATGGATCTTTGCTGGATATAGCTATGCAAGTGGGAGTTTATGGATTATTTATTGTTGGCTCTGGTGTAAAGTTACACAACATTCTTGGTTGAAAACTTTCAAGTATTACTTTACATACTGATTTTGCGAGCATTATTGTAACCTCTATTTACAATATCTAATTGTTTGTTCAAACTTTATTCATAGTGCTAAACTCGAGAGCAGCCGATAAACCACTGTGTGTTTGAGCATAACAATGCCACCTGTGGCCTAACGTCTGATCGGGGCTGAGTAGACCAGCAGCCCTGCAGGCCCAAAACAAGCTGAGCTTGAAGGGGACTGCTAACCTCTGCCTGCTGTTGTTCTATTATAACTATGTCCGATCGCTGTCTGGGCGTTATTAGTGAGTACTTTTAAAAATGATATCAGCTGACTTGACAAGCCATTGTCACCCTTTATATTTCAGCTATGTAAAGGGCTCTTAAGCCTCAACACCATTGAAGATTTGGGATTTTGGCTTCCTGGATTCCAGAAAGGAAGACCCAGCGCCATCATGACCGCCAAAGCCTTTAATTGCTTAAAATGATTAAGGATTTTCATTGTCTGATTATTATTTTCTTTAATTTATTTTTGAAGATAAAAGTCAAGCAACGGACTGACGAACACCTGATGTACAAGCCCTCGGCCACGTTCCTCATGTCTAGCACCATGTGGGCCACAGCCTCTTTGACCCCTTTCCCTCTATCTACAGGACAGTCAGAGTCCAGTCATGCAAATTCTAATTCCCTGACTCACCCGCTCTTTCACACATCACTCCATTATACACTGAGGACTTTATGGATCTCTTCCATGTTTGTGCACTTTCTATGTTAACTGTCTGCAATACTGCACTAATAAAGTTTAAAGAACATTGTATATTGTTTGTGTATAATAGAGAATATAGTGTATATTTACAGTACATAAATATATATGTATATACTGTATACATACATATCCATATGTGTGTGTTTCGTGTTTAAATTGTTTATATAGTATGTATATATGGCCTACATGTCTGTTCTCCTAGAGACACAATCAACCAGAAACAAATTCCTTATACTGTATGTGTGAACACATTTGCTCTTGTCCTCTGGGGACACCTCAAAGTACCACTCCTGGGGGGATGAGGCATAGCAAGTGGAGAGGTGTACATAAGCTTGACCAACACACTTGTTTGTTTTGCCCTGTCAAGCCGAAGCTCTAGTGCAAAATCTTGCATATATTAACTTTACAGTAGACTTCTACAATGCTGATAAGTTCATCTGTGACAAATCTGTGACACTGCAATTACAACCAATTAGAGTCAAGGACATAGCATAACTGTAGACAGCATTTAAAGAAACCTGAAAAAGTTTGGGGAACCACACTAGATGGTGGTCTCTCCTGTGACAAATTTATGTAGTGTGTAACCAACTGGCACCTATTTTGAACTGAAAATGACAAATATGACAAAACTCAATTACAAGACTGCAGGTCATGTAATGTGAACTGCACAGCGACCTGCTAACCTTGAGAGCCTGAACTTGGCATCAAACCTTGCATACTCAAGACACATGGCTCATCACTGCTAATGCTCATATTGTTCCTTTCTTGGTCCCTTGTAAAATATTCCAGCTACCATTTAATTATTCCATGCTCTCTGTCTTTGTTGGGTACCAGGTCTGGGGAATCCAATAATGCAGAGACACACAGGGAGCTTTCTAAATCGGTAGTCTTTTTAATAATGAAGGTCAAAACCAGGAATTCAAATTATGCAAAGGTACAGATTAAGGATAAGGCAAACTTGGTAATCGAAACACGGAATACAGATCGGACACAAGGAGATTTACAAGGAATAAACGCTGGAATGCTCGCTAGGTAGACAAGACAATCTGGCACAAGAGGAAGGGAACACAGGGGTTAAATACATGAGGGAGAGGTAGACAATTGGACACAGGTGAGACACATTAGGGAGAGGGAGCAATCAGACACACCTGATGGACAAGACTTGACAGGACATGGGGAATGAGACACAAGCAAAACTTCAACATAAGACCAGAAACACTGATTGACCCTAACAAAAGACATGACACTAGCAGACCCTGACAGTCTTATATTTGTGATGTCTTAAATTGTGCATTATTTTTGAATAGTATGAGCGGGAGTTTAAAAAAAATGAGTGGATCTCAAGAATGCCGCAGTAGATTAAAAGTATTTCAGAGAGCTAACCTCTTGACTCTCTTGCGTATACACTAGTACAAACAAAGTACACTGTTAATCCCTGCCTGGTGCTCTTACAAGTCATGAACATTTCGTAAGGAGTCACTCAGTCCACTCTATTTAACCCCAGGTTACATCTCATTTTGTCTCCTGTTCCCTCACTTTCAGCCCTCTAAACCGCAACCCTACCACTTCAGTTCTTTCATTTCCCACATTGCTCATTTTATGGACACAATTCTATACACCCCACACAGCAGTTGCATTTTATACCCATTTCTTGGTGAAATTGAAGTTAGACCTGAAACATGTCTGAACCAAGGTGATGATTTCTCGTGAGAAACATGATATTTTCACCTGGCTGTCACCTGGCAACTGATCTTAGAAAATGATGAAAATCTAATGAGCTCCAGATTTCATGGATATCTGCTTGTGTGTAAAAAATAAAAATCCAGCCTCCAACAGTTTCTGCACTATTACACTGACACTGACAATTATTACTGTCAGTGCAAACAATTCCATAATATCCCTGATTTTCAGGGATATAATAACTTTTAATGTGTATCCTGTTGTGTGTTGACCACTGAGGGAAATTAAATTCAAATTCAAGAATTTTATATTATATTGAGCTGCATATCAGGAAAATGATTCTCAAAAGACAGTTGGTGTCTGTAAAAGTCCACATAATGTACAGTATACTGTTATGAAGTGGTACACCCATTATTTATTGATGTCATCCTTTTTACAAAGCACATTGACCCTTCTTTTATCAGCCTAAAATCACAAACACTCTGATATCAGCTCAGAGTTTATCTATTGACCAACATGGACCAAAACCTTGTTGTTTAGTTCAGCTGTGTTACCTGTTTAATAACTTAATACATAGACTTTGAAGTTTGGTACTGTGTTGGTTGCTTTTTTTCAGGCGGACTGTTCCATTTACACCGTTCCACTGTTCCAGCAGAAAGCATCATTAGATTTGTTCATTAACCTCAAACTGTGCTCTCGTCTTCAAAACATAATCAGATCGCAGCTCAGTAGCATCTAAAGTGATTTGATCATAGTTTGAAAATTTCTGAATGTGATTCATTGCGGGAATTCCCAAAGGAAAAGAAAATGAATACGATCTCATCTTTGTCTAGTCTGTTTCTCCCAGACATAAGTAACTCAAATGAATCATTATGAGATTTTGACCATTAATTTCTCATAGGTCTCTCCATTTCCTCTTGTCTCAGCCTGATCCTATTTAAAGATCTTAAAATGCACTTTTTATAGTGGTGTTTTTAGGATGCCAAAGCCTATATAGAAGTTAAATGCTACGTCATAGTTTCAGAGCATGCTAAATTTGCATGCTTGCTTGAGTTTTGTATAGGGTAATATATAGTATAATGTTAGTTGCTACTTTAGTAGCTAACATTAGCCTAATAAATTGTTTGGAGTAAAGCCTAAAGTGCCACCATTCACAGCATGTTGCAATGTTTGAGCAAAACAGACAAGGCTAAGGACTGACAGTACCATTGCCCTCTTCATTTTACTCATCTTGTCTTTCAGAAACACATGTATTTTAGTCTGTAGGATCTTCTTGTCATTTACCATACCTTCAATGGAGGCTGAAATTGAACTACCTGTAGGTGTCCTTTGGTACTTTTTCACCTGAGGCACTGCACTCTTTAGAGCATCTAAGTTGAAAGAGTGGAATAATGTCAGTAGTAAACCTCACAGAGCTAATGACTTTTAACTTTGCCACTATGACAACGCTTGTATCACTTGTATATGTTTATATATAATATTTATATACACTTCTAACATGTATATCCTTGATGGCAGACTATACCTTGGCTCTGAAGAGTCCTAGCTGGCTGTTATTTTTTACATTTTCCACAACAAGTAATGGCTGGTCTTTGAGTATGATGATCCATTTAGCTTCTGCACTGTCTGCTGGAAGTTTATGTTGACTCTGAAATGTGTCAGCGACAGTCTGCTGCTGCCTTGTTTTTGGCTAGTTGGAAATTTATTGAGGGGTAACTCCTTGAGATGTATATATGTACATAACCCATTCACCCTCATTCAATCAACCCTCACAATAATATAGTGTATAAACCAATATGACCCAATCTTTCTATCAATCAAATTCCAACAGATGACACCGTTATGTTATGTTCTTAGTAAAATCCATTAAAGATGACTTGAAGCTATGGAATGAGGTGATGGCTTTTAAAGAAAGAGGAAGATCATTCCAACTTGATAGAGCCACTCATTCATTGCCAATCTGTCTGGGTGGATATGAAGATCCACAAGAAACAAAAACTCCAAAAAAGAGAAAAAAAAAAAAAAAAAAAAAAAAAAAATTAAAAATGAACTGAATCCAGTTAAGTGTCCCATTATCACACTGTCATAAATATAGGTACATATGAGGTACATTTATGTTCTGTAAGGTACAACTGCATGTGATGTACCCTCAAAGGGACAAAGTTGAGCTATATGATACTAATATGTACCTTTTTTAAGTTGATAAGTTAAAAATAAGTTCTAAAGGGTACAATGATTGTACTTTGAGGGTACTACCCAAGTGACAAGACTTTGGAACCCTAGGGGTACAAATTTAGGCCATTATTTATGATAGTGTAGACTTAGGCTGTAGCCAATCGTAAAACAATGATGAGTTCTATATATTGACACCTCAAAACAACTCAAGAATGAGAATTATATAAAATGTTAAGAGGCTTAAAAAGTGTATTACAGTACATGCACCAGTCCACCAATATTACATGACAAATCCATTGTGTGCCAAGCCACTGTACACAGTACATAAAAGTCTAAATTCACTGGAGGATTGTGCTGCTTTTGTGCAATTAAGAGGAGAAAAAAAATTGTGCGCAAACTGGAGTGAGAAACAGATAGTGTCCAGGATGTGCCTCTGCCATTTGCAGGTAAATGTAAATTAGGGAATATTTAAAAACTCAACACAAAATGGCCCCCTCCCGATGCAAATAAGGTTTCTTTCAAATAGTAATAATATTCACGTGAAGATGATGATAATTGAAAATGTTATGAGCTAAAATTGCCTTGAAATATCCTTATTTTGATTTGGCACCAAACAAAAGTGCCCTCAATATTTAGTAATATGCCGCGCATAAGATACAGTAACAACGTGTGCACACAAGATAAAAACATATCACTTTACAGGACCTTAAGGGCTCCGTACGTCTCTGCAACAATTCCACATTTGTTTGACCCATGACAATTATTTTTAAATACAATTGATAGTATTCAATAAAGTTTTACATACACTTGAGGTGGCGGTGTCTCGGCAGATATGTGGATCATCCACTAAATGCACAAAGCTTCAAAAACAAAAGCGAATCGACTAGTAAAATCGAGACACAGCAGAGCAATCAATTCAACTCAATTTCTTGCCTTGAAATGCAATTTGCTGGCTTCGTTAATAGGTCACAGTGGGCTTTATGTTTATCTAAAGGGTCAAGACCATGGACATTCTCCACCCAAAGGCCTATAGGTCGAGACTTAAGATTAAGGACCACAGACAGCTCCGCACAAACTCATTTATTTTGTTCTGGATGGTCACAGTTTAGTCATGAAAAAAATGAACGCACTGTATATGTATATGGACACCTCAAATCACTTTAACATTAAACACACACGCACACTGATGGCGGAGGCTGGAGGCGGCCACACAGGGTGTCAATCCACAGGAGTCTAAATATTCACACACAATAAATCAATAAATAAGCATTTTTTTAAGCACATGTCTGAAAACAACTGTTTTACCGTTTTTACCATTATTGTGTGTACTATGATCTTGGCGCAAAGCTACTACTTCAATGCCACATGGCTACGTTGCATTCACAGTAACAAATTGCATTCAACAGCTGAACTGTGGGCATGTTTATGCTGACATAAAATTAGTGCAAATTCTTTTGTGGATAAGATGCTAAAATGGAGCAGATTGTGGGCTGCAAACCGTGGCACTATTAGCAGGCGCCATCCATTCTTAGTGGATCTGGCCCAAAGTTTATTGACTGTCAGTTGGGCAATCTATTTTGAAGTCTCCTTGGCCAGGCTTAACTGGTTGGATCTTGGAAAGTAGAGGTAAACAACAGGCCAGCTAAAGTCAAAATGATGCTACTGTGTACCGTCCAGCTATGTTTGGGACAAAAAGGTGACAAGTGATACACTTGGATTCTCATGATTTGTAATGATTAAGGTTAAATGCGTTTGTTCATCAATGCACTGTAAATATAAGAGAGTTGGAGCTAATTCCCCAATATTTGCTTTGCTTTGGACATGTTACCTTGTCCTTATTATCTTGCTTCAGCTAAATGCTTTTTCATTTGTGTCTTTGTTCTTGTTAATGCTAGTGAAGGTTTTGTTAAATTATGAACATTTCTGTTGCTGATTAGCAGTCTAGTTATCATTTCAAGATCCAAAGTGGATTGAGTGCATGAGGGGGACTAGCCAGATGCATACTGTAGATTTTTTGGGGGGGAATCTGGGTCTTTTTGGCATACTGCAGACTTGCATGCAGACATGCTACATGCCTCATTTTGTCCAAATCTGTGCGTACTGCTGATAGACTAGGCAGTTTCAAACAAAGCCTGGAGTGTAGAACAAAACCAAATTGTGAGTACTTCTATTACCTGAAGAGTTTCTAGTTTTGTTTTTTTTCTACTTACGGAGTTAATACTAGGACAGTAACAATAATGATACTCTTAATTTCCTAAATTTAAATGCCAACAACATTAACATTCTTATTTGCACTTCCATAAAAGATTTTTTAGATCTCTGTTACATTATGTTTATGCTGTAATTAACTACAGTAAGGATATTACCAAATTAGGAGTTTGTGATTATCATTTAGCAGTACTGAAATGCCCATCTCTAGTTAAT
>KV751333.1:4078126-4097690 GCA_001698575.1 Mola mola
ATTTTTGCCTTAGTTCTCTAATTCAACAGTGACGGATTCAAAAAAACAAAAAAAACAAACCAACAAGAAAATATGATAGCCTAGGTCTTCTATAAAGAAAACCTAAGCAATAAAGTCTGATCACATTCATTGGTGGGCTAAATGTTGTAGCAAAAATTTTACATTTCTAATGCACAAACTTTGAGGTGACCTTGTACAAGCAGGTCATGCTCTTCCTCCTGGGAATATGCTTCAAACATGTATGGCTGAATTACTCAATTGTTAGAAATTACCACTGTGCAGTGTATAGTAGGCTAGTTTAAGTAATACAAACCAAATAAGCTCTGGCTCGCTCTGGCTGCAGTCAGCATGTTGAACTAGCCTTGGGCAAGATACCAAATCCCAGATTGCCCCTGACGGTGTGGCACTGATGTGTGAATGGTTCCCTCTCCTGGTGAGCAGGTGGCACCTTCAGTGATAGCCTGTGCCAGTGTATGAATGTGTGTGAACATGCTGTGACAAATGTTCTGAAGTGTTTAGGCGAGTCTGTAGATTTGAGAGCCACCCCATAAATGCAAGTGAGTATACACTTCTCAGAATGCAACTTAATAATTAGACCATGAGACAATGTGTTGTCTCTTGACCACATGAGGACAGCTATTTTTCTGCAGCTTAAACTGCGGCTTAAAGTGGCAAGCAGCAAATGTAGCTCCTTTTTTCTTACCACGTTGCCTCTCACTGGGTAGAGCTGGTGTTGATTTGCACGGCATCATTATCTTATCCAAAGAAGTCTGACAAATTGCCATATCCCATCCAGTAAAGCCCTGTCCCTCTCCTAAGAGCAGAGACTGTAGGAAATCACCATCTGGAGACTTCTGGTGATGAAGCAGAAAATACCCACATTAGGAAAAGGTTGGCAGCACTGCTCAGCACCGTATAATAAATACCTCTGTGGTGTAGTGTAAGCAGAGTGGCATGATTTTCTAACCTCATAGGTCCTGAAGCTGACCTCATGAAAACATTAAATGAGGAAGCATACACTAGATTTTGTTCAGTTATGAGAAGATTGTTTTTTTAAGTTTTCTGACAATGTGCTAGTTTAGTTTGAAGGTGTATTTTAAAAAGACAAAACAAAACAACAACAAGTGCAAAAGAGCAGAGCCAAATCCCCAAACCCCTAAATTAGTCCGAGCCCCCAAAACAGAGAGACAAAAATTAAACTTACAACACTAGAAATTTTCAGGAAACTCAAAACTAAGGGAATACAACCACAGCTCAAAATCACAATACAAGAAATACTTCACTAACTCGAAAACCATGACATTATCAATTTACATTGTACTGTGTGGGTATGTCTGTGAGGATGAGGAGCAATATCTCTGTATCTCTGTTGGCAATACAGAGCACACACAATAATTCATCTATGCTGTTTAGCTGCCAAAACATCTTTAGTTACATTAAGCACACGACCATTTGATGCATGGACTTAACAATCCACTCAGTTTTCAGATATTACAAGTATACCATACTTATATTATTATAAGTTTGTGATTATAAGCTATAATCACACATGCATCAACACCAGATGTCCTTCAATCTACCTAGAGGACATAAAGAAAATATTTATGAATAATGAATCATTTTATTGCTTATTTTGCATTTTTTTTTTTTTTTTTGCTTAAATTGCAATTGCTTATGTTTGGATTATAATAATTACATAATTGTGATCGTAAGCAGAACATTGAGATGAGTTTCCTGTGGAGGTCCTCCTACTTTGCAATTATACCAAATCAGTACTTGGTTTGCTGGGATAACATTTCATGCACCAGTTCAACAGCAATGCAGGTCACGCATGATGGGGACTGAACCCAAAGAAAGAACAATTTCTCAGATTTTAGGCCTGATGCTGGTATCATTAAGTGGGTGAACTCTGGTGGTGTCACAGACAAGTGTTTACCACAGTAACTGAACCCTTTATAGGCAGGGCCATATATCAGGTTCCTATTGGGTCATTAAATCCAAATCTTTAGAGCTGTACGTTCTTTTTATGGAGGCACATATTTTTACTTTTGTATAGAATAACGATTTCCTGTATGACGACTGAAATGACAAATTTATCTTCTTCTGGTACAATTAATCCCCATCTGGACAGGCTTTTATATAACCTCTGATATTTATAGTGGTTTCTTGCTCAGGGGTGTAGAATAAAAGTCAAATCAACTGTAAGTGAAGCAGTTTGGTGCACATTCTGCAGCCTGTAAAACAGATGCTGATGGCTGATGTTTCTGTAAGAGGGTGGTGCTGGCTGACAGTATCAGCACAACAGCCGTGACTGAGCAAGAAGAGTGAGACAGCACGGCAATTACTCAGACACATATCATTTCAAAGCTGAAGGCACATGATGTATCTGTGTTTTTAAATACATTGATTTAGCTCAATGTACTTCCTGGATTATACTTTTTAAAGAACACGTCAAAATTCTCATTTTACTGGTGGTAATGAAAGCTTAAAGCTTAAATGTCAGGCATGGGCATAATATCCTAAAAAAACACATTGATCATGCTTTAGTTGTGCATAAGTAAAAAAACCCAAAACAAAACAATAATTATATTTTCTGAAGGACAGCTTGCATCTCTTGCCACCACTTATAAAGCCGTAATGGTGTGTTGATACAGTGGTTACAGCTCTGAAAGATCTGAGTCAATCACATGTAAGTATTACACTGAATAGTTTATGTGGAATGCACCTCTTCAGGAAACCTCTCTGATGTCTGGTTGATGGAGAGGATCATGATGTAAACACTCAGAAGCATAACTCTGCAGCCCCAGACAGATGGTGTGGGGTGCTGATTAACAGTCAATTAGCACAGTGATGGCAGAAATAAATAATAATAAAGGTTATGAAGAAAAAAAAAGTTGGAAAGGAGGCAACAAAAGACAAGAATGATTAATTGCTATTACCCTGCTGAGTCCCACACAAACAACAGATTATTAAGACAGATGGACCCGTCTGTTGTGTGCAGAGGTGTGTCTGTGACATTTTGAATGTTATTCAGTGACGATAAATACACTACATGTGATTTAGGTGCACTCTGACACCAACTGCAACTTCAGATCAAATCAAATCAAATCAAATCAAATTTTATTTGTATAGCCCGAAATCACAATTTACACATTATCTCACTGGGCTTTGACAGACTGTACAGATGTGACATCCTCTGCCCTTAGACCCTCGAACCGGGTGAGGAAAAACTTAAAAAACCCTAAACAGGGAAAATAAGAAACCTCAGGAACAGCCACAGAGGAGGGATCCTTCTTCCTAGGACGGACAGACGTGCAATAAATGTCACTTGTACAGAACACAAAAACATGATAACAACAGTTCATTTAGAATGCATAAAACATCCATGAGTCCCAGAGTCTGTGGATTCTATGAGTCCGGATGTATGGAAAGTCTAGTGATCCAGACGCAGGTGGACTCTGTTGGTCCAGGAGTCATTGTACTCCATGTAGCAAGATCTGGGTGTTGCTGAGTCCAAGAGTATGTAGAATCTGTAAATCCAGGGATATGTGAAGTGTAGTGGTCCAGAAGCAGGTGTAGTCTATTGATCCAGAAGCCATTGTGATCTGTGGGTCCCGATTTGCACTTGGAAATCCAGCCTAGGATCCAAGTCACAGGATCCAAGTCACAGGATCTCCTTTCCTAATGTGGCCAGGGGGCATCAGGCAGGACCACAGCAGCACCTCCCACCGCGACCTAGAAAAACCTGCAGGATGGTAAAGCACAACGACTCCGGGGAAGAAGTAAACTTCGCCCCAAGATGCTGAGATAGGCTCCAGCCCCCCCACGCGACCCCTAACGGGATAAGCGGTAGAAAATGAATGAATGAATGAATCCAGCCTAGGAACCAAGTCACAGGATCCAAGTCACAGGATCTCCTTTCCTAATGTGGCCAGGAGGCATCAGGCAGGACCATAGCAGCACCTCCCACCGCGACCTAGAAAAACCTGCAGGATGGTAAAGCACAACGACTCCGGGGAAAAAGTAAAGTTAGTGTAAGGATATGGACATTTACAGGAGCAGAGAAGGAGTCGGAGTCAGAGGGGGGAGAGAAGAAAGCTCAGTGTGTCATGGAGTGTTCCCCCAGCAAACTAAGCCTATAGCAGCATAACTAAGGGCTAGATAGGCCAGCCTTAACTATAAGCTTTATCAAAAAGGAAGGTTTTAAGCCTACTCTTAAAATAAGAGAGTGTGTCTGCCTCCCGTACCAAGACTGGAAGATAGTTCCACAGGAGAGGAGCTTGATAGCTGAAAGCTCTGCCTCCCATTCTACTTTTGGAAATTCTTGGGATCACCAATATAGCAGCAGATGGCTGCTTGGAATTAATAAACTTAATAAACCTTTCACAAGGCAGCTATGGACAACAGATTCATTCAGAGATTAATGCAAATTTACATGCCAGTTTAATTGTAGAGTGATTCACTGAAACTTTGCATTCACATTTTAAGCATTTTAAGCATTTTTCTTTTATGTCGGCACACTTGAAATGAAAACATTAGCTAATTTATCTTTGTGTTGTTGATAAAAACATCAAATTATGAGTTAAGGGACTACATTGTCTGATCTTTTACCCACCAAAACACAAACATCTCTCTGCAGAGCCTTGTTTGATGGAACTTCCAATCTATCTATGACTCTTTGGGCACCTATATACAACATGGAGGGGACTTTCAGTGGTGTCACTGCAACAGAAGAGCTGAAGCAGACAGGAAATATGTGTAACAAAGAGGCCTCTGATACACTGTTACACAATTCCCAAGAATTCTGGTATTTTTCAACCCAAGGATTCCCAAAGTAAGTTTTTTTTTTTGAAAATCTTATTGCAAACTACAGGTAATATTGAGTATATACCTACAATGTAACACCTGTGTGTTTTTGATCCAGTAACTGTAAAGATACTGAATTAAATGCTTCCCTTCAATGACAGAATTCCCCACATGCGATCAGTCAATTGCAAAAGGGGAGCTGTGTTCTGCTGTTTTATGGTGTTTACGAAAGACAAACAAATTACAATAGGAATAAATTTACTCGACAAATTTGTCTAATTCTCCTTTAAGTACAATTCAGAGGTACATCACTAGAGGTTCCATTTTCTTCTACCTTTTACTTTCAATAAACTACATTTGATAACAACAAACATTTTTACTTCACTATGTGCTGCTCTATAGTGCTCCTATTATCATGGGTACCATGAACGCCTTTACTCCCCACATCCTTTCCAGCTCCTCTTTCAGCCCTTGGTATTTCTCGAGCTTCTCGTGTACCTTCTTCCTGATGTTGCTATCACTTTGAATTGGGACATCTATCACTATCGCCTTCTTATCCTGGCTGTAAACCACCATGATATCCGGTATATTAGCCACCACCATCTTATCTGGATCTTACCTGGATCTGGATCTTAAAGTCCTACAAGATCTTAGCTCGGTGGTTCTCAATCACCTTAGGAGGTATTGTCCACTTTGATCATGGAACCTCCAGCCCATACTCGGCACAGATGCACCTTGGGTCCTGTCAGGTGTGGTAGACCCCGGCCTCTATCGATCTTGTGTTCAAGGCCTGTTCTTGTGCTGCCATGATCAGTGCCTCTGTGCTGTCCCTGAGACCAGCCTTCTCCAGCCACTGGTATGTTTTCTCGGTATCCGCCACATCTTCTGTCTGGGTGTCTGCTGCCTGAGGCATTCACTTAGCAGGTAGGTAGGTTGCAGGTACATACTTAGGAGGTATGACGGGTAGCACTGAGGACCTTAACATGCCACTTGAGATTTGAACCCCAATCTACCGTACCGACATCAGCTGCATTAACCACTGATATATATACATACTGTATATGTGTTCAGTTTCTCTATATAATCATTATTCTTAGTTTATACCAGATGTTTTTAAAATGTCATTGTTGAGCAATGTGCACCGTCATGTATAGATAAACAAATAGCACTAACAAAAATTAGGTCCCATTCACTTTGAAAACATTCTTCTCAGCATCCTGACCTGTTCACTGTTCACCACTACCTGGTTGATGTGTGCTGCCATAAATCAGCGAGACAAATGGCAGTGAGATGAACAAAACAGAGACATAACTAACTGTGTCTGCTGTGTGGAGCACAATGACAAACATGAGATATGAAGACTGGTCTCGATTGTATGCACCTTAACAGACACACACCCAGTCAGTTTCCTCCCCATTAGATTCATATTACAGCATGAAGACAAAGAAAGAGCAGACAGGAATCAGTTCAGAAACTAAATTTGCTTACACACTGATTATACTACACAGACAGCTGCTGCTGCCTGATTAGCCTAAGAGACAACTTTAAAATGCCAAGCTGCCTTTTTTACCAAAAGAAAAGATAAAGATGAAAAAGTTTAAAGCTAGAAAGCAGCTGCAGAGAATGTTTGTGCATGCACTACAAGAGATCACACACACACACACACACACACACAAAGCTGTAACAGTAAATGACAAAGTTTTAATATGTTTAGTCAAAAGCACTTACAATCATCATTATGAGCCCAGCTGGAAGTTCAATTTCATCTTAAACTTGGGCACAAAGCTGATCCTACTTCTTCAAGTGCCCGTTCAGTTTTTTTTTAAAGCTGTAAAATCAAATGTTCTAATTTGTGTCCAACTTCTGGAACAAAACCCTTTTTAATATAGCCGTTTGTGGGCACAAAATCTGCTGTAAATTTTAGCCCTGTCTTTAAATGAAAAATTACCCATCACATATTTAAGGTGGATTATGCAGAACAATTTATTACATGAAACTAAAAAGCAGATAAATTCACAAAAGTAAAATGATTTAATATATTTTAGTATGTAGTATATTTATAATCATTGTGTCATGAATGAAAATATGCTTGTTTCACATATCCCTAAATATTTTGAACACACAAACCAGATTCAATTGTTAACAGACTCAATTAATAAATAAATACAAATATATTTTTAGAAATTAATTAATTAAAGTTCATTGTTGCAGTTTTAAGTTCCACTTGGATTAGAATCACAATTAAACTAAAATCATGTTATTTGATTTTATATTGAGAGAATATAAAGACACAAGAACTCACAAAATATGAAGCCAAAACATTTGACTGCGCTCTAGTGGTTGACTGCAGTCACAAACTGACCAAAAAAGTGATCAATATAAAGTTAACATTGCAGTGTTTTTCCTGTTTTAAGACCACCTCTGATTAAAATCAATCTGATCAAAAATTAACATTTTTGCCATTGATTTTTTTTTTTGCATTTTTTATATAACTAGGTCTTCAATTTTTGATTCACTCGGCTAAAATTGCATTATATATAGAGGGAAATCTTTAATAGTGATTTATTACACTGTTAGGTCTAATATTCTTACAAATTATGTTTTTGACTCAATTTATTTTCTTTCATGATACTTCGCACAGTAAATGTAAAAAAGCAGGTTTCAAGTCCTCTTAAATTGTGTTTGTTTGGATCACATCACTTGTCACACTATGCCTCTGAGAGGCATGTGACAAGTTTTCATCAAGCTTTTAGCTGTGATATTTACAGGATATTGTCAGAACATCTTCTTAAACTTGGACAGATTCTTTTTTAAATGTTACTAACATTACAGCATGGATTTTTCCTCTGTAACATTCCATTTTATTTCAATCCACCATGGTGATTTCTGCTATTTAAGATTCTACGAAGTAAGATCTAAGTTTTCAAATAAAAATGACACAGTGGTGCAAAGTTCTGGCTCAGAGAGGTCTGTTCACTCATCTGTTCTGACCTTCAAATAAGTCCTACATTTTTGATTGTACCTTCATCTCAGCATGATTTCATTTCTGCTCTCCTCATGAGCTGCCTTCATACTTCTCCTCCTCCCATCGTGTTCCATCTGCTCATTTAACTATTTTATCAGATGAGAGACTCACACAGAGTGAGAAGGTGATACATCTTGGGGGAGACAGATGGACAAAAATATAGAACGAAGGAAAAAGAATGATCCCTGAGTGGTGTGACGCTCCCTCCTCATCTGTAATCTTATTGACAGAAACATTTACATTGAAACTTTCCTTCCTCAGCTCAATATGTCACATGGTGTTGCAGCGTGAGAACTCAGGACGTGAAAGTCACTGATAAATGTGGCATGTCTGAAGGACTCCAGCATTCGTTCTCAACTCATTTATTTTCAAGGAGGAACCCAAAATGAGACATCTGCAAGAAAATGGCATCTGCTCACACATGATCGAAAGCACAATGGCATTTCTGATGGATTCCTCAAGTCCAATGTCGGAATTTTTACTCTGTGCTTGTCTTAGACATATCGGTCAGGAATAATTTGACAGACCAGTCAAATCCCTGACAGATCTCCAATGATGTGAAGTGCCGGCAGTGGGTTCCTCTGAATCATGCTGGTGTTTTTGGAGGTTGCGGTGTTGATAAAGTTGATACTAGGGAGTCAAGCTCTCAATACCCAGTTGAGGACACACCTCAGTAGAGAGGACATTCTAGAACTCACTTGTTTGGTCAATGAGTTCAAGCACCAAGACAACAAAACATCTCTTCCTCTTACCTCCTTCCCTTTCTCTCGCAGACCTCCCCTCTCTGTCCTACAGAGTTCAAATCCCCTGAGGTGATCCAATACAAATTATATCCAAACCTTAATAATACAAGTATTATTGATACTTATTTTTATTGATTGCCAAAATGTAATCTATTTGTATCCCCTGCATACAGGCAAGGGTGACAGAAGTTGAATTTCATTCCTACTTCCACAAAAATAGTCCTGTCCCATCCTGTGTCTGTGTTGTAGTCTAGGAGGAATGCAGGAGTGCGATGATCTGGGTTTGATCTAGAAGAGAACATTGAGTGATTAATATGAAAAGCTAAAAATGAAGATCAAGCCAAGGAGGGAGTCACATGAACAGAAATAACCTGATGATTGGGTCATTTTTGTTTCTTTGTACAGCTGATAGCCAGGGCAGAGATGTATATGTTAGACTGGTGCTGTATGTATGAGAGCAGTATGACAAGGGTGAGGTGTGCTGTGGCAGTGACGGATGGTGGAGGTGGGACGGCATCAAGGATCGACCCTGAGCCCCCTCTTGTTTGCTATGGTGATGGACAGACCGACAGAGTGGCTGGAAAAAAGTGTCAGGAGTGATCTGTGACAAAAGATTAGCAGAAAAAGTAGTGTTGTAGTACTCGCGATCGGTTTCACTCTCCAAAATGGTCTCAAGACCACTTTTAGAGGGTCTTGGTCTTGTGTCGGAATCAGGCGTATTTTGTCTTGGTCTTGACCTGGTCTCGGACATGGCGGATTCTTGATTTTAAACTGAGACAGATCGAGACCATAGTGGATTAATTTGTAATGATAATTACTAATTTTTAAAATTCCTTTCTTCAATTGCAGCCAATAACGTAAGTCGTTTTGTTAACGATAACTGCTTCACACCTTTCCCCGCCCCCCTTTACTGTAGTTGTAGCAGGTTCATGTGGAAAACAACACAAAAGAGAAAAAACTCAGCAGAGTGCAAGTTCTGCAAGGCAACGCTTACTGAGATGGCTGGGACAACATCAAACTTCTATCACCACCTCAAAAGCAAGTATGGAGAAAGGTAAGCTAATTGTAACTGGTATAAGCAAAGCTAGCTAAGATTCGCAAGATGAAGTTAGCCGCCCTCCTCTATACAAAGACCTCTATCCACCCCCGCATTTTATCTTACAAATATTAATGTTTGTCTAACATTCCACTAGCCTCCGTCATTTTGCACAAGTGGCCCATGGGAAATGCAAATTAAGTATTATTATATATATATACACACATAAAAACAGCACTAATTAAAATTCTGTGATATACTGTATATTTTCTGCAGTAGAACATTTAGCATAATGAGCAGTTTACTCTTGGTTTTTTTAAGTGCAATTTAATGCAAATACCATGTTATTTTTTAACTCCATTGATCTCCATAGTTTTTCTTTACATTGCTGTATTTGTACTTCGCTTCTGTGAAATATCTTACATTTTATTCCACAACAGATATCTCAACAGATGTCTCATATTATAATAATAATAATTGAAAATAAAAATTGGTTTGCATATTGTCATCACTTTATTTGTATTGTCCACAGATTTTGCTTCTTATCAAGTGTCCATTATTTTTACGTGGATTTAATACATTCTTTTAAAGATTGCTCATTTTGGGGTGATTGCTGTTAATGTGACCAGATTTCTTAATGATTCTTCTTCAGGTTCCTGGAGTACAAGGCAAGACAACAGACAGATGCCACACAACCAACTATAACATCCTTTTCCCAAAAAGTGCAGGTCTACAGTTTTCAATCTCCAAGGCAGGGGTCTCAAACTCAACTTACCTGGGGGCCGCTGGAGGTAGAGTCTGGGTGAGGCTGGGCCGCGTCAAGTATTCCACAAAAAAAGGCTTTTAAGTATTTCAAAGAAAAACACAACCGATCCAATCTTATCAATCTTTATTAATAACAATTCAAAACATCCAGAACATGAACGGTTCTTCAGAACATAGGCTTCTCTTCAAAATTGTAATCAACACCACGGACATATACATGACAGCTGCACAGTGTCAGTTACGTCTGTGCTCTCATCAAGAGCGACTGAGTATGAATGGAAATGTTTTGCTTTCTCACGCAGTTGATTGTAAATGTTACCTGAAATGTCAGAAATGCGCTCTGCCACTGAAAGGCTGATGTTGCTAAACTGACCCTTCTTTTCCAGACAGACTATACTTGCAGCCTGTAACATGCACTGTTTGATGAACTCGCCGTCTTTGAATGGCTTTCCTGCCTTAGCAATCATCTCACTCACCACCTAGCTAGCTTCGACTGCCGCATCACTCTCTTTACTTGCTTTCTTGAAAAAATCTTGTTGCCTCAGTAGACATGTTTTAAGATTGGCGACCCAGTCCTCTCGCTCATCTCCCTGGTATTTTGCATACTCCTCAGCATGTCTAGTTGAGTAATGACGTATGAAGTTATACTCTTTGTGCACTGCAACTTTATCCATGCATATTAGACACGTCGGGATGCCCCTGTGCTCAACAAAAAAATATTCCGTCTCCCACTTCTCCTGAAATTGTCTGTGCTCATCGCTAACCTTTCTCTTCACGGCAGGTTTTGAAAAAGACATGACTGGGGCTGGGTGACAGGATATATTTCCCCTTCACTCGGTGACAGTCCCGAAACACGTTACAAGTGACCAACGTTGCTAATTCGTGTTGTTGTCACGAGCCTGAGCTATGGTAGCCCACAAGTGTTAAAAAATATAAAACTCCCAGGGCAATGACTCACGCAGGTGCATGTGAGAAAAAACACGCGGGCCGCACTAACACCAAGCTTTGATTTCAGGTAGGGGGCCACAAAATATCATTCCGGGGGCCGCAATTGGTCCCCGGGCTGCGAGTCTGAGACCCCTGCTCCAAGGCAATAAGCCATCAGTGAAGCCATTGTCCAGGATTTGAAAACTGGATGCTGTCTGCCACTATCAATTGTTGGAAATGGACACTTTAAACACTTTCTTGAGATTATGTAAAGTAATTACACACCAATCTCTAGACGAACAATTTCCTAGAAATGCATACCAGTGTAAAAGCAACTATTTTGGAGAAGTTGGAGGTCCAGTCTTCTGTGTTGGTAACAACAGATTTCTGGTCTGATTGTAGACTGTGCTCTTTCCTTGGAGTGACGGCCCATGTCTGCTCCAAATCCAAGGACTCATATGCACTTGAGTCCTACTTGCTGGACTGGAGGTGCTTCACAGGCAGACATAGCGGGGAGCAAATTGCTTTTGCCTTTGAGGAACTCACAGAAGGTTTGGTACATACCAGAAGATAAGCTACATCACGGACAATGCTGCTAATATGAAAATCACCTTCAAAGTTATTTTCCCACAGCAGCACTGTGAAGAGAGTGAGGAGGAAATTCTAGATGATGAGCACTTGAGGGAAGGGTTGACCTGAGTTACCCTGGTCATCAAGTGATCGTCTCTCCTGCTTTGCTCACTCCTTGCAGTTAGCTGTGAATGAGGGCATGAAGGTGGTTAGAGCCATTTCACGTGCCATAGCATCACGGTTCACAACTCTGTTACACAGCAGCTCATTATTCAGAGACAAGATTAAGGCTACGTTTGACATTAATAAGACTGTTCCAACAGCTAATAACACTAGGTGGAATAGTACTTTCAAACAAGTATAGACCCTAACAACCCTAATCATAAAATGCTGACTCAAATGTGCAGCAAGGACGATGAGGAATTAGTGTTTATTGCTTGTGAGTGGAATCAGCTAAAGGAACTGACCACAGTTCTTACACCATTCTCTGAGGCAACAGACCTGACAGAAGGAGAGAAATTAGTTGCATTGGCATGGTGGTTCCAACTGTCCTGGACTTGAATACACATTTCCTGAAGATGGAAGAGACCCTAACACAGTACCGGCCATTAGTCAAAGCCCTGCAGCAGTCTCTGCAAGAAAGATTCTCCGGAATATTTACAAAAACTAGCATTTCCAAACAAAGTGTAACAGAGGAACCTTTCAACCACAATTTGTACTTTTTGGCTACCATGCTTGATCCCCAATTTGGACTCAGCTGGGTGCATCTGGATGTTACCAATGGGGAAAGTTCAACATCACTAAAGAAGTTCAGAGATGAACTAACTAACGAACTGACAGGTTAGAATGTATTTCACATATGGCAGGGGAAAAAACCCCAAACAGTATTATAGTTTGCAAAACTACAAATCTTAAAGCCTTTGAAATATCTTGTCTTAAAGTGAAATCAAATGTTTTTATTGCATCTGCTTTTTGGTTTGCTTTGTTTTTGTTTTGTTTTGCTCTTTCTTATCACCACAGTGATGTCAACTATTTCATTAACTGTACTGAACTATGCCTTTATAATTGACCTACTGAGAACATACCTATTGTAGATAAGAGTTTGTGAAATAACTTACTTTAATTTAATTTTTTTAATGCATGCAGACACTTCATCATTTAAACTCTAACCCAGGTATTGTGTTTATCTATGTGCTAAGGCACCTCAACAGACTCAGAGGCTTCAAATGCAGTTCAAACTAATGATTCACCACCAATCAAATTCCCACGCCTTTTTTCCCGCTACAAAGCTCACAAGAAACGTTGCTCGGGCCAGGATTCAAGTATTGTAACGCAGATAAGCAAATACATTGATGCAATCCATGACCCTGACTCTGTCAATGCACTTGCCTTCTGTGCAAAAAACCACAACAGATTCCCTGAAATCCACAGCTTGGCTTTGAAGGTGCTGTCAGTCCTTGCCTCCTCGGCACCAGTGGAGAGGGATTTTAGCAGGGGTGAATTATAATGAGACCCCATCGTGCACAATTAGGTCACAGAATTTTACCATAACATGTCCGTGAAGGTTTTCAGTCATCCAGGTCATCTTGATCTCGGAGTGTTTAGTAGGAAGCAACTGGACTTCTTATCTTGTTTGAAGACGTTTCGCCTCTCATCCGAAAGGCTTCTTCAGTTCTGAGGTTCAGTGTGGGAAACCCAGGTATTTAACCCCGAGTGGGTAGAGACAATCACCAATCACCAACAACGAGGACGTGTTTTGAAACCAACAGCCTCCTTTGTTGGTGAGACAATCACCAACAAAGAGGACGTGTTTTGAGACCAACAGCCTCTTTGTTGGCGAGACAATCACCAACAAGGAGGACATGTTTAGAAAACAACAGCCTCGTCTGCGGTCGTCTGGCTAAGCATCGTGTGAGTCCTTAAGGTCACAAGAGCCCGGGTGTAAATCACTCGAGAGTGTTTGCCCCTCACCCTTGGTTCCGTGTGACACCGTGGGTTCACATGGCCCCAGGTGTGTGGGGGGGTTAAACCGCCTGGGGAAGGATCCCAAGACAGCATTGTAGGTAGCAGACAAATGGTGTCTTAGTCCACCACCCCTGTTTAGAGAGGGTTTCTCCAAGTGGACAAAGATGGCCTCTTTTACTCCTCTTTCAAACCATCTGTCCTCTCTGTCCAGAACGTGGACATTGGAGTCCTCAAAGGAGTGACCTTTCTCCTTAAGATGCAGATGTACAGCTGAGTCCTGTCCTGATGAGGTGGCTCTCCTGTGTTGTGCAATGCGTCTGTGGAAGGGCTGTTTGGTTTCATCTATATAAAGGTCAGAGCACTCCTCTGTGCATTGAACGGCATACACAACATTGCTGAGCTTATGCCTGGGTGTTTTATCCTTGGGGTGGACCAGTCGCTGTCTTAAGGTCTGGCCCGGTTTGAAATTGACTGGAATTTTGGGTTTTTGGAAGATTCTTCTGAATTTTTCTGATAGACCTGCCACATATGGGATAACTACGTTCTTCCGTTTTTCCCTTTCTGCCTCAGGTGGTTCTTTGTGGCGCCTTTTGGACGATTTGACAAAGGTCCACTTAGGGTAGCCGCATGTCTGGAGCGCTGTCTTGATGTGTGTCAATTCCTTTTGTTTTCCCTCTGTGCTGGAGGAAACCTTCTGGGCCCGGTCATGCAGTGTCCGGATTACCCCCAGTTTGTGCTCCAGTGGGTGGTGGGAGTCAAATAAGAGGTACTGGTCTGTGTGTGTGGGCTTCCTGTAGACCTCGATGCTGAGGTTACCATCTTTATCAAGAGACACCGCACAATCCAGGAAGGGCAAAATGTTATCTCTCGTATCCTCCCTGGTGAACTTGATGTTCTTGTCCACCGCATTTATGTGTCGCGTGAAAGCCTCCAATTCTTGGGTTTTGATTTTGACCCATGTGTCATCCACATATCTGAACCAGTGGCTGGGAGCTGTTCCTGTGAAGGAGTTCAGGGCCCTCTCCTCCACCTCCTCCATGTAGAGGTTCGCCACGATAGGAGACACTGGAGAACCCATGGCACAGCCGTGTTTCTGTCTGTAAAAAACTTCATCGTATTTGAAGTATGTCGTGGAAAGGCAAAGGTGCAGAAGGTTGCAAATTTGGTCAGGGTTGAGGTTAGTTCTGGTATCTAGGGAGCTGTCTTGTTGTAGGCGTTTCCTAACTGTCTCTACTGCCTCACTGGTCGGTATGCAAGTGAAAAGAGAAGTGACATCGAAGGAGACCATGGTTTCATCCGGTGGTAGAGTAAGGTTCTGTATCTTCTTCGTGAAATCTATGGAGTTTTGGATGTGGCGTGGTGTGTTCCCCACCAAAGTGGACAAGATGCCAGAGAGGTGTTTGGCGATGTTGTAGGTCACCGAATTGATGCTGCTGCCGATGGGTCTGAGTGGTGCTCCTTCCTTGTGGATCTTGGGGAGACCATAGATGCATGGAATGGCCTCTCCAGGGTACAGACGGTAATAGGTAGGGCGGTCAATGATGTGGTCTTTTTCCAGTTTCTGTAGGTGTTCTATCACCTTCTTCTTGTAGCTGCTGGTGGGGTCCCTTTTTAAGATCTCATAAGTTTCATGGTCACTGAGCAGTGAGGTTATCTTTGTGTGGTAATCTGATGTGTTTAGGATGACAGTGCATCTCCCTTTGTCGGCTGGAAGGATGGTGATGCTTGGATCCTTGCCCAGTGTGGAAATCGCCCTCCTTTCTTCAATGGTGGTCTGTTGATGTGGCTTCAATGTGTTTGGCTCCTAGGTGTGTTGGTCTGGTCTCTGTTTTGTAGGCTTTGTTCAGCAACGATTGGAATTTGTGAGTCTGCCGTTTCTTGCTTGTGTTGTGTTGGGCTAGTTGAGCCTTTGTGGAAGTTAGTGAAGCCGCAGTATTGTGTTCCAATCCATTCACCTTCCAGACTCCACCGAGTGACGGATCATTATGACGTTTCACCCACTTTTTATAGCATCAAATGAACATGAATGAGGGATTTACAACGGATACTGCAGCCAGTCACATAGGGGCTTGAGAAATTTAGGTTTCATATTTTGTCATCCATGTTTTCAAACAGTCAATGAGTGGGATGCACTGCAAAAGAGTAAATAACCCTGAAAAATGTTCGTGAAGCCTTTAAGATGGCAGAACTATGTACAGACCAGGTGATCCTGACAGTATGTCACTGAACGGGCAGAAAGCATTTTGAGTTGTAATAAGCTCTACTAAGATATTAAAATGAGTTTATTTTTCTTGGTAAATGTGTAATTTGAGATATCCTTTAGTAGCTTATAGCTTCATAACGAAACTTGGGGTAAATTGCTAACCAACAGTTCTGAATCATTTGTTTCTGTGTTTTAATTTTTTTCTGGAAGTAGATACATGTGCTGTTATTTGTTGTTATTTGTTGTATGTAGCATCCCATTTACAGTGTTCTTTATTCTGTCATCTTTCACTTTCTGGAGATTTCTGCTATAAAACTGTCTATGAGTGAACTAATTGCTCCCTAAAAGCCAAGTCTGGCTGGATGCAATGCATCATTTTATACATTTTTTACATTTAGCGTCTTTGCCAGCAAGGCAGTCATCAGTAGTAAAATAATTAGCTTTCACGCTGGAGTATGCATCACCGTTGCATGTGCAAGTGAAGTGGTAATTTATATAGATAAATCCATTCACTTTCTCTTATCCTTCATAATCATGCATCCTCCCGTCATCTTCATCTCTGCTTTCCTTACTTGCTGCTTGTGACTGTGGCAAACATTTACTTTTGCTGGGTTCTTTTCAAGCCCTCAACAAATATAGCATTATTCATATTTCATTAGGTTGCATTGAATTTTGTGGGGGTATTCAGCGGTAGAAAACATTCTGAAAGTTACATTCTCAACCTTGTGGAAGTGTAATTTGCATCTCGTCAAGGCCGAATCCCCCCTTTCTCCAACGCCCCTCATCCATTGATTCCATATCATTAATCCTTCTGATCTGCTCTTAAACTGATCATCGTACACGTCACTTGTCAGTCATCCATTCACGAAGCGTACTATTGACCTTGAGGGTGTATCAAGACATACGTGTTAGTAAGAAGTAAGCAATAAAGGAGAGGACACAGATGAGGAGAGGAAAATCACTCGTATAAAAACCTAAGTACTTTAGTCTCTAATAATCAGTAATATTATGCTATTAATAACCTCCTTCAACTTTGTGAAGGAAATAATGGCTCAAATGATTCATGTTTAATGCTTTGGTTTTCTCCAGGTACTCCGGCTTCCTCCCACATTCCAAAAACAAGCAAACTGGGGGTTAGTTGGTTAATTGGTCACTCTAAATTGCCCGTAGGTGTGAATGTGAGTGTTGATGGTTGTTTGTCTCTATATGTCAGCCCTGCGATGAACTGACGACTTGTCGAGGGTGTACCCCGCCTTCGCCCGAAGATGCTGAGCTAGGCTGCAGCCCCCCTGCAACCCCTACCAGGATAAGCGGTAGAAAATGGATGGATGGATGGATAGTTGTGGTTCCTACACTAATCTCAACCTTTTCCCTTCACAGCAGGCAAATATTATTTTTGAAAAAGCTCTACAAAACCAACATGGCAGCTCACATATCCCAAAGATTTTGGCTTCATGTTACTACAATGGGAATAGGTGGTAACATGTTTTCCATTTTTATTTATGTCAGTGGTTTTATCTACTGTTTACACGGATCTCTTTTTAATCACTTGTGCTGGAATGACATTTTCTTTGTTCTCTTCCTGTTCTTGATGACTGGTATTGATTTCAGCTCATCTGATCCACCAGCAGTTCAGTGGGGTTCAACAAGATTAAATATGATAAAATATAAGATATTAATTATGTGTTTTACAAAAAATGTGTTTACATTAAACAGTACATAGTTTTAAGCAGGTGGAACATAGGATAAAGTATGTTGCATAAAAAACTGGGACTAACTGTTCTTTACTTTTTAAATTCACAATTGCAAAGTAGTTTAAAAATTCAACTTTCAAATTAAAAACGTGACCACAAATCCTGATGGAAAATAAATGCAGAGCAGCTGCACCAGCCACAACGGTGTACATTGATTTATTTGTACTAAAGACAAATTAATCTGATTAATAAAAAGCACTGGTAAAAGCTAGTAAACTTGTCTAGTCTATGGCTGAACAGCAACAAACTGTATGATATTCGTCATACATTCATGCCTCTCCTTGTAACAAGAGCTAAAGCTGCACTACAATGACAATGAAAGTGGTCTTTGGTCTCTGTCTCATTAAAGCAACAAAGGAAACATGCCTCCAATGATTTCTGCTCATTGATCAAATTCAAGGCGCACCAAGCCGCTGTAGCGTTCACCTGGTTGATCCATGAGGGTGACAGAGCACTGAGATCTATGATCTGCTAGCTGAGTAAGAGCCTGCGAATGTGATAACATTTTAGTCTCACCTGCATTCATACAAACACTTCCGTCATCACTCATGTGTTCATGTCATCTGACCAAAATTTGAAAATAAATTAAAGTGTCTTGAATCTCATCTGACTTTTATCCGGATACTGCAGGAAATACTACAAGATGACAAGCTGAGTGTTCAGTCAGCCAAGAAATCGAATGCAAAACATTCACATCTGATTTCATCCAAAACCTGCGAAAAAAAATGACACCTTCATCAGGAAAAGATGTTCAATTTAGTTGGTAACAGTCAAACGTTGTGAAGTGAATTTTAAAACTTATAAATAAGCAAGTTTACTTTGTCAGTGTGAGCATGTTAGCATGCGGATTATTTTTGTGTAATTTGCACATAATTATTAAACTTTCTTATGAGAAAATTTCAAAGAAATAGTAGGTCAGTGCTCTGCAATATAAAGACAGGTGATGAGTGTGACCCTGTTATATGGCAGATGGTGTCATCCTTTGCTCGAAAGCTATGTCTCTCCCGAACCTTTTCTCCATAATATGTAAACATTTCCATTCCCCCCGACGGGCACACACACACACGTCCAGCATGTTTACAGAGATAGCAAGTCGCAATAGATCCGTATGGAAAGGGGCAGTGTGGAAGGGCTAATTACACTAAGATAACAAACAAACAAACAAGCAAACAAAAAAAGGAAAACCTGCGGGTGGCTCTGGCTACTTGGTTCCTTCCTGGCTCTTGCTGGGGTTGGTATGATGAAATCATTGCTTTCCACTCCTGCTTTCAACTACATTCCTTGACAGACTTATAAATGCACGCAAACACACACACACAAATATGAACACACACTAAATCACTTGTTGTCATTATGTAGTGGCTGCAGTGTTACTTTTTTCTTTTTTGTTTTATCTTTTGTTTGTCTTTCCTTTTCCTTTTTTCCCTCCTTGTCTTTTTCACTTTTTCAGGATATTTGTCTACACCTTCATTGTCTACCTTTATTTATTCCAGTTACTTCATGTAAAAGTAGATAAAATCAATTTAAAGTATACAACAAAAAGAGTGTCTGAACTGTTCTTGTCAAAGCAAAATCTGTTTGATAAAACAAGGCATCCAGTGCCCCATCCTGGCATGCCAAGAAGCAGGGCAGGACAGGTAAAAAGAAAATTAAACAGATAACAAACAGGAGAAAAATATAACAACATCGATGAATAGCGATTACACACAAACAAAAGTATAATCGGAAATGTATTAAATATTGAATAACAAACTAATACTTGTTTTAAGA
>KV751333.1:4102800-4155335 GCA_001698575.1 Mola mola
TAAAATCATTCTGAATGGGAGTTTGATTATGTTATTTTCACTTAACTGATATTAATAGTCCCTCATAATCAATTCTTCCCTCTTATATTCAAAGAAGTTAAAGGAAATACAAGGGTAAAATAAAGTATAACATACTGCATCCACACCCATTTTTGACACAGCTGCTCCTGAGACGTAAATACTTTAGTGGATGAAAGAGCTGCCCAAACAATGTTTTTCACCTTAGATCAGTATCTCCAAAAGAAAATTCATCGCTCATTACTCCATTAGCACAAAGACTATTTGGTGTTTTAACCTTTTCAATTTTCATTTAAAGCCTTCATCAGGAGCAGCTAATAAATATGTGGGTGCTCAGTTTCATCAAGTTACTTTAAGCCACATTAATGTAGATTTTAAATCCCCTGACAATATTCACATTTATTTCCTCTGCCAATAAATGTTTTCAAGTCCATGCATTTAGCAGGATTACACAAAAAAATATGGATTTTAAAGATCTTGGTGAACAGATGGGGAATATGCCAAAGAAGAAGCTATCAAATTTGGGTACAGCTCCAGATAATGTCCTGTAGTCATACATTTTTATTTTATTTTATAATGTGGTGTTAATATGATGAAAAGGCAGAACATAACCAAGACACAGACTGTCTACAAGTTGACACACACTACAGCTTTTAATTCATTTTCAAAAGGTAGAGAGTTCAACCATGTTCTCATTTAATGAATGAATTATTACCTTTGAGAAACCAACATGAATTTACCACAACTAATTGAAAATATCAGTTTCAGTCATTCATTATAATTACCTCCAACAAAGAGGTTACATTTTCTCTCATTTCTTTGGTCACTGGTTGATTTGGTTTGTTTACACATAAACTCCTGGATAGATTTCCATGAAACTAACTTTTAACCAACTTTTACTAAACTGATCCATCCTAACCTTGTATTAGGGTGTGCTAGGTTAGGATGAGAGGATGGAGAACGACCCACAAAACCCAAACATTACATTGTGATACTGATTTGGATAAAGGGTTGAGGTTGTGAGCCAACACTTGCATTTTTGACCACATTCACTCATGTTATCTAGAATATTTAGTTCTATGAATACAGCCATGTCTCCACCAAGCAGTACGGTTCAGTTCAATTTGGTACAGAACACTTGGGAATGGCACGTGAATGCACCATTACCTGTGGCCAGGGTAAGTAGATAGAGCTAAGCTAAGTAGACAACAAAGACATGTAATACAGTGTATCCTGATGAAGAAACTGTAACAATAGAGAAAACAACGGAAGACATCTAGCATTTCACGTTGTTTGTAGTCATCTTATTGCTTATGTATCACATTTGAAAGTTGAGCAATTTCATCAACAAAGCAACATTTCAAAGCAAAATCTGTTTTTGTCAAAAGTGAATTTCAAGCATAAAATAGATTTTATTCACCTACTCCCTCACTTCTGTAGCTGCACTTGTCAATAAACTTGTCAATAAACGCTTGTTTCCCCCTAATTTTCCTTTTCACTTATTTTTGCACCCAGACATGCTGTACTATTGCACAACATAAGTCACGGTTTCCCCTGTGCAAACGAAAAATGGAAGGATTAGATTAAAAAAAAAACAGATCACCGAGTAGATATATGGATATGAGTGAAAAGGAATATCCCATAGGTTTAAAATGAAAGCTCTGTTTCTGGACACAGGGAGTCTGTTTTTGCAAAATACAGTCACAATTTCATAACATGACCCAGTGTCAAAAATTTACTAACTACCAAGCAAAAGATGGAAAGGATTAAAGAACAGGGGTTGTTGCAGTAATGGTCGAAATGTACAACAGGAAACAAGAAGTAACCTTTCTGAAGGCTAGGATGCACCATAATCACACACACACACACACACACACACACACACACTCACACACACAGTCTTTGTCGGAACAGTTACAACATAAGTCCAGAGCACCCACAGTAAAATATAACCTTCTTCTCATGTAGTCATGATATCACCCTTGATTGTGACTCGTCTTTTGAGGAGCTATGATTCATTTCTGCAGCAGCCACTGCTCCACCTGTCCTGATAACAATGTACTGTGATACATCCATGGCCCTCAGGCATTGGCCTTATCTTAAATAGCTTGAGTCAGTGTGAAACACACTCTAACAAGAACGCAACCAACACAGAAATGCCTTGAAAGTATCATTTAAAATGCAGCAGATGGTGAAAAGTGACGCAACAGCAGCTGAGCTGTTAGGTAGTTGGTTCAGTGTGGTTTAATGCAGATCTTCACCATCCTGAAGACGGCACAGCAAGTAACCCCCCACAAACAAGCACTCCAAAATTAAGTCCAGTTTGTTGTTCACTATTGTTACTTTGTAATATATATGCTTTTATTCCACCTAATTCTTCTGAACCAATAATGACCATATGGGGGATCACCTGTAAGCTGCCATTAAACACAACCAAACTGGCAGGTTAGTCAACAGGAAGTCACACATTTTAAAAGTTGTTAAATGCTCTCTTTTTTTTTTAACTGATGAGTCTTCTATAGGGATAAGATGATTATTGGAGCCAATATTCAACATTGATTCTGAATATCAGTGCAGATAACACAATGTAAATAAGGTTGCATTAACACCAGCCTTATTTAGTCTGGTTGAACCGAATCCTGGAGTGTTTACCTCCTGGTGAAGTTCATTTAGGTTGGTTTCAATGCAGTCTGAGACCTCTGGCGCAAACCAATCTACCAGACTGTGGTACACTTAAAGGAGGTTGTCTCAGGCCGCCTGGAAGTGAACTCTGGAGGAGCTCATCCCTAGTGTGGACCCCATTCGCACCAATCACCGCAAGTGTACCATCTATCCTGTTTTGGTAGCTGAAGGAGAGGTTAGCCAATTGTGGCAAACAAGATGAGCAGCTTGAGGACAAATGTGGAGCTACAAAGAAAAAAAATGCTGTCTGGAAATATGGGCAGAAGAGAACATTTCTCAACTGTTGAAAAAAGTACACAAACACACAGATGTTTTCCAAATCTTCAGCGAAAGAATAAAGCAGATTTGGTTTAACTAAGTGTTGAGTAGTGTCCCATTAAAGTTAATAATACATAAACATATGTGACGCACTGCAGAAAAGTGGCAGCTCTTCTGGTATTAAAAACAAATTTATTTAGTTTGATGACCTCGACAATATTTTGAAAACAAGTCGGAAAAAAGGAAAAATAAAATAGAAAACAGGAAATAAACTAGGCTAAATTTAGCTTCACAAATGTTATAACTCAGATCTCCTGTTTGTTGCTAATGGATGGTAGTACGATCCCATTAGAGCCAGTGGACTTCCATGGTACATTCTACTTATTGCAGAACGTCTTTCACGAAAGGCACCAATCACTAAATGAATAAGTTTCCGATCATATGTTTGTATGCGCCATCTGCTAACATCTACTGATATGCACTCTAGATCAAGATGATCAGGAAAATAACTTGTTAATGCTCCATGAAGTATGCTGCAGTAGAAATGGTAAGGGTTTTTCGTTTTTACCAGCATAACCCTTTTAAATGGCAAACATATCTTAATCAAAAACATATTTTTAATAACATATTTGGTCGATCCCTATTTTTATTGATGGTAATGAGGCACGTCACCAGGAGGCTGTAACATATCGTATTTTCACAGCACCAATCCCACTTCTACACCTTGCTGTAGAAATTTATACCAGTCAGTGGATGTTAACCCAGTTTCACCAGACTTCTGCAGTGTTGGGTAAGAATATTAACATAGTTTTTAATCAATCAACACATTTCTCAATGTGCTCTTATAAATACACTTATCTGAATAAGGAATAGTAACATGGAAGGAGAACAACATAGGGTTATCCTTTTTACATAAATTTGCTACTTGACAAGAAAGGGAATATAATTTTAAAAAATCGTCTGTTTTCCTGTATAACATATTTCTGATCTTGCTTATGTTAAATTATCTAATTCCTCAAAATTTCAGCTGTGTTAAACTACAGGGAAGGGTAAAACAAGAAGACATGATGAAGAGGGTGCCAGTCAGACCTCAAAATAAGAGAGAACCATGTAGAAGGCATGTTGGAAATATAGCATTTACCTGAGGATGTTATATTATCATTGTCATTGAATACATAATAAATCATTTTGTCTGTTCATTAAAGCCATCATTTTAAATATCTTCCTTTTTTAATGGTTAACTGTCTTTTTTATTGCACTTTATTAGGTTTTGCTGTACTCATTAAGCTATCTTTTCACACATAGCCAATCATAGTAACTTCTATGTGACATTTAGACCTTTTTGAATTATGCGTTTTTCCATCCCCTGAAACACGGGCATACAACAATCAGCCATGACATTAATACGACTAAACTGAACTTCCTTACTGAACTTTCACTAGAGCTCCATTTCTTGGAATCTTGCCTGAGGTTGTGATAAATATCGTACCAGGATACAGATACCAAATTTTCTCAGTGGAAAAACCAAAAAAGCAAGTAGACTCAAAATGAATTGGTAGAATGCAGTGGGAAATGTTTATTGGACTAGACTCAAGACCGCAAATTTACTTTAACTTGCCACAAGTAACAATTTGTGTTAGTGGTTGTGAGGACACATGAGTGACGATGAAAGCTTCAAAAAAAGGGCGATACGTTAGCATTAACCTAGCACTGACAGCCAGTTTAAAGGCAGTAAGTTTGGTGTGCCTAGAGAGTAAAGGTGGCGTTCAAGGAGTACAGCATCAAGAGATATTTTTCTGCCATGCATGCTAACTATGTCATTGCAGGAAAGAGATGGGATAGCCCTGTTCCAGGCAGAATATTTTACAAAGCAGGTAATCTTCCAATAAGTTAGCTACAAGCTGCAAACAGAAAAAGCTTTTCTGTGATAGTGAATTTTTTTAAAATCTGAATCTACAGTCAGCATACTATGCCGCCCAAACACAAAATTGAAGACGTTAATTCCCTTTGATGATTTATTGGATAAGAGTGTTGTCTATACCAGTGGTTATGTCCATCGGTAAGATGCAGACAAGGTGACGCCAGTAACAGAGATTCCCATTTAAGCACCAATGAGCACAGTATGCAGTGAGAAGAAGACATAAACATCATGCTCACTGTCTGTCTTTGCTACATCTTAATCTATACTTTTGAGAGACAAAATAGGAGGTTTCCTTTAATATAATGCCATAATTCCATTAAATGGAGATGAGAGAGAGAGACAGAGAGGGAGATTAAAATAGCAAATCTTGTTTCCTGGATCTTTGTTATGGTTTCAGCTCCTCTTGGTTCTCTCCGTTATATTGTCGACCTTCCCTCTGGGATCTGGGACAGTGTCTGCACGTGTGTGGATGTTTATGTGTGTTTGTGCACCTGATATCTGATTACATATTCAAAGTTCGTGCCATTTAATCCGGAAGGCAAGTAATCAGAGACAACAGAGATATAAGCAACAAAATGTACAAAAATAGAAAAATGACAGAGTGTACCCAAGGACCAAAAAACAAACATTAGAGAGCCTGGCTTTTCATTATGATGTCCTGTGTGTCAAACCAGCATCCCAGATTGTTGACTAGTTAGGTAATCCAAAAATTTAGCTGTAAGGAGAACTCAAATGTCACGTTGTTTATGACGAGGGTTGCTGTAAATATGTCCAAAAAGTAAAAGTAGCTCTTAATATGTAAATAATATTCAAGAATAAAGGACTATTTCCAATAATATGAGTAATGTTTTCCTTTATTACAATTCTGAGAGTAGCAAAATTTACAGGAAATGGCGAGGAAAGAAAGCCATCTATGACATACAACAAACCAAAACAACAACAAACATCCTCACATGGACTCCAACCAATGACACAGATCTCGGTATGTCTTTACTAGGCCAGCAGAACACTGACTGATGTTATGACCCTTAAACTTCATTAACATTTACCTTTAGAGGACGTCTCAATGTTGTAACCTGACATTCATCCCAGCTGTAAATAAAGAGAAGCCTCCTTTTACAGGACCCATTCAGCTGTGATGCTACCTCTAGATCACATTTTTGAACATGGAGTCTCAACCTTAAGGGAAATTTCTAAATTGTCGGTGAAAAAAATGTCAAAAATTATAAAATTACCTAAAATGGGGGAAAAGATAGGCTCAATAAAAATATAAAGACACTTTTGTGTTTGGTCTCCTTTTCCACAAATCAAGTAACAGATACAAGATTTCCTATATGCAAACAAAAAGCTTTTTTGTCTCAAATTTAGTTCATTTTGCTCATCAGCCTTACCGGGGTCTCTAACTGATGGCAATATGTAAGTGTAACCGACTTGAAAGGGCAAATACTTATCTTCGATGGCATGCTGCATTTTGGAGAAGTGTTCTGGTCCCAAAGGAATCCCGGTTTACACTGTATCAGGCAGATAGCAGGAAGCAGGCATGGCGTTGGATTTATGAGCAGTTTGCTGATGTCATTATTGTGAGTAAGGTGGCCCATGGTTCTGGGTTATGGTATAGGCAGGCATAAGCTACAGACAATGAACACAGGTGCATTTTATTGATGCCTGTCCCAGCCTAACCTGTGCCTTCAGGTTCTTTCATTTCCCCCTGTCTCTCCTCTCTCTCTCTGCAGGGGGCGTGGTCGGCTGCTGCTGTTCTCCACAATCACAATCTCCCAATCAATCACCTATCTAACCTGGATCACCCTTCCACTGTTCACCAAATTATTCCATCAGCCACAGTGATAGTTTTTGGCACAAATCGCTAATGCTTTTCATCAGTATTTAATGAAATCATTCTCAGATCAATTTTCTAATTGTTGTTCTCTCCTCCTTCCTCTTTAGGCACTGCCAGAGCCTCCACCACGCTCCCTGCCAGTCATCTTTTCTTCAACTTTTCATGTCACACTCATCACGAATAACTCTTTAAATAAATAGTTTAAAATATTCTGCATGCCCCAGCTCTGCTTTTGGGTCCTCAAACTAAAAAAATGAAACCTAATGGAATAATCTAGCCAAAATATGGACCCAGCAGACCTATCATTCCTCCAACAAGCCCTCTCCTCTCAAAGAGCAGCCATAGGATGCCACAAGAAAAGTGTACAGGACACAACTTCTTTGTTGAAAAAAAGGACAAGTCACTGAGGCCCTGCTTAGACTACAGAAGACTGAATGACAAAACTGTGAAAAATAAAACCCTTTACCTCTCATTGATTCAGCCTTCGAACCTCTTCATCGAGCCAAAATATTTTCAAAGTTGGATCTCCGTAATGCCTCCCACCTTATCTGAGTTAGAGAAGGGGACGAGTGGAAAATGGCCTTCAACACTCCCCTGGGCCACCTAGAATATCAGGTGATGCCATTCAGTCTGACCAACGACCCTGCCGTTTTCCAAGCCCTCGTCAATGATGTCCTCAAAAATATAGATTAAATAAAATTAAATGGGTTTGTCCTTGTCTGCCTCAATGATTACTTGATCATCTCCCAAAACCTCACAGATCATCTCCAGCAGGTTCATCTGTTCCTTCGCCATCTACTGGTGAACAAGCTCTATGTTAAGGCAGAGAAATATGAGTTCCACGCCTGTTCAGTGAGTTTCCTTGTTTTCATCATTTCAAATAGGCAATTACAAGCAGGCCCTGTTAAGACTAAAGCTGTCACAGATTTGCCGACTCCATCCTTTCATAAACAGCTCCAGTGCTTTCTAGGTTTTGCCAGTTTCTAAAAGAGGTTCATATGAAACTACAGCTGCATAGCTTCTCCTCTCACCAAGCTCACCTGCTCTAACATACCTTTGCAGTGGACCCCTGAAGCCAACTTGGCATTTATATGCCTGAAACAATTGTTCCCCTCTCCTCCAGTACTGATGCATATGGGCTTTTCCCTCGAATTCATTGTTGAAGTGAACGTTTCAGATTTCAGAGTTAGAGCTTTGCTTTCCAAACACTCTCCGGAGGATGAAAAATTACATCCTTGCGCCTTCTTGACTCACTCACTGACTGACATCTGCAGAGAGAAACTATGACGTTGGGAATCCCGAGCTGTTGGCTGTGGTCCTAGACTTTTCGGAATGGAGACACTGGCTCAAAGGATCTGAAAAACCTTTCCTCTTCTGGACGGACCACAAAAACCTCTCCTACGTTCACTCAGCTCGCAGACTCAACTCCTGCCAGCCATGCTGGGCTCTGTTCCTGGGGATGTTCCGGTTCACACACTCTTACCAACCTGGTTCCCGTAACATCAAACCTGATGCACTCTACAGGCTGTCATTACCTGAACTCAAAACAGACCAAGGGCTTACCACTATCCTTTCTCCTGACTGTTTTGCTGCTGCTGCCCAGTGTGAGATTGAAAAACAGGTCATGGAGGCACAACGTGCAAATCCAGATCCTGGTACTGGTCAGACTGGATGACTGTTCATTCCCGATCCCGTCTGTTCTCAAGTTCTACAGTGGGTTCACTCATCAAAATGAACTTGTCATCCAGGCATTAACAGAACTCTTAAGAATGTTTTTTGTGGCCAACCATGTCCTGCCTGGAACGCCTTCCTTGTTTGGATTGAGTACACACACAATTCACTGCTCAATGCTTTTACTGGCTTCTCAGCTTTCACGATTACCCAGGGATTCAGGATTAGGTCAGTTAGTCAGTTCATTAAAAATGGATGCAATCATAAATGTGTTGTTTTTTTGTTGAGTGTATATAGACTGACCTGTGCTACATATTTTTTTTTGTTTCAAAATGTGTACCACAGCATCTGGGAGAACAATAGGTAGCTATGGCAGACAACATTGCACGGTTAGAAAAATAATAATCCAATTATTTGCTATAGCAGTGCCTCCATGCTCCACTGGATGATGTTTTGATGACCACTGGTTAAGGAGCTGCTGCTGCTTTAAGCTTAATTTCACCCTTGGTGAGCAGTTCCTCTGTGACATTGGCTTTGGTGCACTGATTTACTACTGTCTAAACCAAACAACAGTGTTCTGTGAAGCAGACATATGCCAAACAGTTGTGGTCATTTGATTGAAAAGGAATAATATCACTGCTGTACAAAGAGGATTTGAGCTGGAAAAATAAACAGAGGGAAATGTTAGTGTACCAATAGCTCCACATGACACCCATTTAACTGCTCTCATCTCACAACATTCTACTTACAGTTTGTGTGCACGTGTGTGTGTGTGTGTGTGTGTGTGTGTGCACTATATGTGTCTCAGCAGGATCTGTTTTGCTCTCAGTACGTATCTCCGGTGTGAGAGGAAGACCTTTGGATGAGTTTGAACAAGATCCACATGGTTCCAGCTAGTAAATATTAACAACCTCAGTAAGGCACACTGACACACAAGCAATTTTTTTTTTTTGTCCACACCTGTTATGGTAGCAAAGATCAAATCATCCTCAGGGATGACTGGTAAAGCAGGAATCAGGATTAGTTTTTAGTAATAAAATCTATTTAAATGTGGCTATTGCAAAATGTTTAATTTTGATTGACTGGCAGGTGAGGCTTGATTTGTAGTTGCCAGACAGTAAAACAGATTTCTATGATGCAGCTGTTTTGCATCATAGAATACAGTGGGCTTATATATTATTAGAATATACCAAAAACATAGGGACACATCTGCCTTTCTCATAGTGTTGATCAACATATGTCGGTGCAATATGAATTGTAAAAGAAATATAGTGAATGGAATAAAACATAAGTTTACTAAAAGTATCAATGGCAGTGAATTACACTTAGTGATGTTTTGTGTTCCAGATGTATGTACTGAACAAATGCTCTACACAGGTGACTGGTCATTGGGAGCAATTTGGGTTTTGCTTCAGGTAAATCAAAGATACCTCATTGTATTAAGCAAATAAGGCATGTCTCTTTGTAGATGTTCATTGTGAACATCAGTCATGGATTCATTTGCTTTTGCTCATCATGTTTTCTGTCACTTTATCTATTTTCATGACCAAATGTAGTATGGAGACCAGACGAGCCGAGGGTTTCTCCTGATAAAATATTGTGTACTGTGTGACCACCTGTCTTCAGTCAATCCTATAAGTTAAACTGAAAATGCCAAGACAGCAAGTCAGTGCAGTGTGAACTGAGTCTAAACTTGGCATTGCTAGTTGTAGGTCGGCCAAACTGGGTCCAGTGCCACTGTGTTTTAACGTACTGATTACTCAGTCCTTTTGGAAATTGAACAAGAATTGAGTGGTTCCAAAATAAGCTTTTTGATCTGACAATGGCCAAAAAACATCCTTTCTTTAACTGTCATAAATTAAATAAATAAATATTTTCTTCTTTCCACAATTTTGAGCTGACATAATCAACCCCAATCGTATGGTTCTGGGCACTGAGCAGCTCCACTGTAGGATTAAGAATCACATTGTTTTTGAGGAAGGACTGAGCATTATTCATTCATGCTACTAGCCCAGACTATTAATAGGTCTCTCGGGATACCATACTTCCTCACAGCTCTAGAAACTACAGCATCCCATTATTACAGAGTAATTCCACCAAAACAACAAAGCCTAGTTTAATTGAACATGCCAGCTGTGTCAGAGGACGGAGGCAGAAGTGAAAGATTGGAGAGAGCTGGGCGACATGATAGCATCCAGTGAAGCTCTGGGTCAGGCAGCAGTAGAAGAGAGGTTGCTGACTGAGGTACATTACAGAAACACAAAGACACCATTCAAAAGCAGGGGGCAGGGAAATTGATCTTCAACTCTCTCTGAGGAGCCATTGTTACAGGCTTCCTTGTATTAAATTACAAGGGGATGGGAAGGTGAGAGGGCGCTGGCTATAAGATGGTAGGGGTGGACGAAACAAAAGGTGGGGGAAAGACTTATTTCAAATCTTTTGTCTAAAGTTGGTGATCGTGCTGTTATTTCAAATTTAAATGATGTTGAGCAAAGTATTAGCAGCAAGTATTAGCAGTATCTTGTATTAGCAGTAATGTTTCAATACATGAGTGAGAACATCGCCTGCAAATTTGCAACCTAACTAAAATTGATATATCAATCCAACTATAGGTTTGGGTTTACTTTCCATATTCAAAGACAAGTTTATCAATATCCACAGCAGCATTTCTAGATAAAGCTTTGTGTTTCTGACAAAAATGTACTTAATCAAAAATTGACATTTAATCTGGTTTTACCAGGGAACACTAGCAAATCTAAGATAGTTCCAAGTTTTGTCATTATAATTTACACCCAAGTGCAAACAGCGTTAGGGAGCATCAAAATAATCTGTCTGATCTCATTGCTCCTCTATAGGAGCTCACTGACTGGCAGGGTCTTGCATGTGTCCAGTTTTGATAACCCATGGTCAGTACGGGAAACAACCTGTTAGCCGTAATTATCCCCAAAACAAAAATTTCAGAATAAAACTGCATCGCAACTCACTTGGCCTGATAACAATAATTGTTGAAATATTGCACATTATTTTTTATTCTGCTTTCTCCCTATAAACAAACAAACGTATTTTTGTTCCAACTTTGTAACCACTGACAACATACATTTTGTTTATTTTTACTAGTGCCATTGACTTTATATGATGTATATTTTCAGCCTTTCACAAAGCATGTTTGCAGGTTACCTGTACAGTACCCATGGGTACCCAACCTGTTGCAGGACTCTATGGCCCTGAGTGAAACAGCACATAGAACCACTACACTCACGAAACTGGACATTGTTTTCCTCCCCGTCACTGGCATTGAAAGTGCTGCATGGATGGGGAATAGTTTATTTCATTCACACAACCTCCATTCTGATCAGTTTATGATAACGTCATAGGGTGGTCAGTGTGCATCCTATTTTGGGGGGATGTTGGCTATTTACTGTTTATTATTTCTCTCTGCTTTCTTACAATTAAACAACAAACTGTGGCTACTCGACTAGCCTGTGTCAGGTCCGTCTTTTTTTTTCAAGCCGCTGATCCTGGGAAATATTGTTCATTAAAATCCGAAAGATTAAAAATCAATGATTTAACATAATGTTTGCTTCTTTTAATCACTGTCCACATTTAGTTTTGTGAGTGAAGAACACTGTTGATTGTCAACCAATAAACGCACAAAACACCCACTCTGGTACCTCACAGATAGTCCAAAAGATGTTTGTGTTTTTTTTGTTTTTTTTAAATTGTAATTGATGCGCCAGCTGTAGCTGAAGCAGCGTGTAGATCATTGTGAGATCAGGCACCAAACACCGGACTTGTTCATTTGAAGGTCCCCTGTAGTACCAGACAACAGGTGGTACCACGGATGTTTCCATGCATCTGCTTTCATGTTTCTCCGCTCATGTCCAGTTAAACTAGTGATAGCCATTGTTGTATGAATTATGTTTGGCTTTGTTTTCTTTTTGTTTTCTTTTGTCAGTCCACTCTCTTAAAATCAGGAACAGCTTGAACTGCTTTTTTTAAGACACAACCAAAGAATTCATATGCCAGCTATGGATAAATTTTACACAAATGTCTATGATGTGATTGCGGTGCTGTCGGGTTTATTGTGTTGTCGTTTTCTTTTCATTTGAATTATCTCACACACTTAACAGACATATAATAGTAGCCTGCTACAAGCCCTTTGGTAATGCTGATATACAGTAGAGCTTTAGGTGACTGTGTCCGTGCTTTTTCTCTCATCAATCATGTCAGTATAGTGAACACGTCCATTTTAGCAAGAACTATACTTAAAACCTTTAATTAAATACATTTTACATACATATACAATTTCACAAGTCTGGAATATAAACTGCAACTTGACTGGCAGTAATTCTTTATCTTTTTTCCCCTGTTTGTAGCATTTAGTTAGGTTTCCTTTACTCAGGATGCTTCAATCATACAGTTAGTTGAGGTAAAGAGCTGCAGGTAATGCTGTGTTTTGAGTCATCCCATGTCAGCTGAGCTTGCACGCTGCCATTGCCATTTGGGTGGCCCACTTAAGCTGTCAAAGTCATTCTCTCATTCTGTGCTGCTGCTGTTTATGCGTCTCTCAGCTCATCACCACCACTGTGGGACCCACCTGCTCCTGCTAGCAGAATAACACAGTAATTGGTGGGCTTTGGACTTTGGTGGCAGGCTAAATGCTAAACTTTACAATGGGACAAGAAAGGTTACCAATAAAATTCCTTCACAGTACAGTTGGAACTGAAATGGTAGTTCCTGCTCGGGTGGGCATTGTCATTGGGACTACAAAACCCACTAGTGGTTTGTCACAAGGATTGACTGGAAGTTATGTGTCTGGGTGCCATCCACATAAAAGACAGGACTCAATGGTTCGAAGCAGGACACTGTATTGAGCATTGAGAATTAGTTATCATTCAGGTAGAATGTGCCCATATCCATATGAGAAAACTACTCATGGATGGAAGACTATTCATTTAAGCCAGTTGAAAAGTTGTGATCTCAATAATTCTCTTACTCTTGTGATCATAAATATTCATCTGAAGCTCAGTTTTGAGGCTGTTCTATTTTCTTTAATATTAAAAGTGACTTCTCATCAACCCATTATCAAATAAACAACTTCCAGTTAGCCCAAAAAAATCTCTCCAATTAGCATTGCGGCCTCTCCGAACATTTACTGAGTATAGTATAATAATGTGAGGTGCGCATATGTACAGCTATCAAACTCTACTTCCCACCCATCTATCTTCCTGTTACAAAATATTTTGGGCATGACACTGAGGTGTAAGAATTTTTTCTTTTTCTTTTACGACAACGGTCCATGCTTTGTTGTCCCAAACCTATTTCTGTATGTGTGCAGACAGTATGAGTCTTAATGTTATTTTAATCCTCTTGGGGGCTCTAATTCACTTCAGGTTCACTTCAGAGTCTTGAGATGCACGCGCTTGTTTCTACTGTTCATATAATTCCAGGGATACTCACAAACTCAGCAAACAGTGATCAGCACAGAGACCAAGTTGAATGACGTATGAAGTAATATTACTGCATGGTTCTGCCACCATATGGACATTACAGCTTTACAGAATGTAGCTACCAAATCCTGGCACTCATGCAGACATACACACTTCTAATAATTCATTATGGCAGTGTGTGTGTGTGTGTGTGTGTGTGTGTGTGTAGGTGTGTTAATGTTAATATGTGAGATCCAGAATGTTTAATTAAAGAAACCATTCCAACTATATTTAGATAGTGGTAAATAGTTGTTGAAATAGTGTTGAAATGTGTTGGTGTGTTTCAGTTCAAAAGACTGTTAGAGCTTGGATAAACAGCAAACTGTAATGTAGCTGTTTTTTTTACAATAGTTGGTGCTTGTGTTTTTTTCTGTATGAAAAACTATTTGTAAACACATATATAAAAAAAGCACTTAGATAAGATGTAAAAGTCTAACAAAATCCAGCATTAGTATGGATTAGCATTAGTCTCAGATGACCTTTTAGTTCAGCAATTTGGTCAACATTAGTAGTAATACAGACAGTCATTCACATATAGCATTGATATTTGTAATTTTTTGAAAAGCTTTCAACACTTTCTTTCATTTGACAAATTTTATTCCCAATGACTAACCATAAACTGCAAAAGGCAATGCTAATTAGCAACATCAGTAACCCTGGTTGTAGATTTGCTAGTTTAACTGTTTTTTCCACTAGTTACGCTACGAGCAACACAGCAGGGCCTTTACAGAAGGTGTAAATGACTGCGAAGAATTAAAATGTGAATGGTTGATTCATCAGTCACTTTCTAAATAAACTCCCACTGCCAGGCCATTCCCAGCTATGATGTCTTAACCAGCCATAGAGCTACTTCTAACCCTTAACTCTGTCCAGGGACCACAGCAACAATCTGATTGGGTAACTAATTCAATGTTTTTAGGCTCCAGTTTTCAGTGACTCTTTCATTCTTGGGGTTAAATTTAATAGAAAATGGGGCCAAATCAGAATAACTAATATTTAAAATGATGAAATATTTTAGCCTTTTGAAGTCTCTGAGGGTTACCCATTGGTGTGTCTGCCATTTATGCCGATTTTAGATCCATTTGTGTCTTTTTCAGAAAATGTACAGTAAGAGCTCTCTAGAGCAAGGCGCACACTTAGAGACTTAATCATGTCTTATTTAAATCAGGAGAGACTAATAGAACTTAAGGAAGAGTATCTTTCTGAATGCCTGTTAAGTCACGAGAAGATTTTCTCTTTCATTAGCTCCACAACACCATTTTCCTCTTCACCCTTTCACAAACCAACACACTTCCCTGTAGCCGATCAACGATATGCCGCCAAACTATTGAATTTCCTCTCTCTCTCTGCTGTCTCTCAGCTGTCATTACTGACCGGCACAGCCCACCTCCACCCCTACACCACCGCTTTGGTTAATGCCTAGCATCTCCAATCAAGTTTTCAGATCAGAAGATTTCATCCCAGATATCAAGCTCTATTCTTCATCTCCACCAACAGTGTTTAATCTCTGGGGGACATCTCCTATTGGTTGGATTCATGTAATTCCAGGTGCCGGGCTTCCTGCCAGGGTCGAAGCGCCAAAGATTATTTGTTTCACTCACAATAAACTAATTAATTTTTACTTTTATTTCTGCCATCCCCTTTTTTTTATATACTCTCTCCTGATTTAAATAATAATGGAATGGAAAAGTCAGACATTTTAAATATGTTTGGTACTCAAAACTGGCAGGAAAGAGATCCCCAGGGGGAGGCGCTCTAACAACTAAATGTATCCAGTCTGAAGGAGACTGACTAGCCCCCAGACTATATCACAAGATCTGTTGACATGCAAGCTCAGTATTTAGATTTCCTCACCATTTTGGCTGACAACTTTTGTTACAATTAATTCCTGATCTCCGGCAGAAGTTTTTCTGAGTTTTTCTTAACCTCAAGTTCACTTTCTAGCTACTGGAACTGTGATACTGTGGTATTCATAATCCAAAAAAAACTGTCTGTCAGGTCAAAATCAGAAGGGTTACTGAGCTGATTTATGATCCCCTGACGCAATGTACCACATTGTTTCTTACACTGAGATGTTGTCTTTAAAAACCACATCTGGCAGATGATTGGATATCTATCTATCTAGCTATCACCAAGCCCAAAACCGTCAGAACACTGAACATGGAGTGTTACCAGCAGAGCCAACTGGAAAATTCCTCTTTTATAGAGGGTTTTCTCTCCTTTCAATCCCCCATCAGTGTTTTCACTGTTGCATCTCTTTCTCTTGTCACCCTTAAACCACAATGGGTATGTAGTTAGGGGTGTAATAATCATTGCAGCCTCTAGGGGCCGTTAGCTGAGCTTTAGCCTTGAGTCTTACTATCACATGATTACTATAAATTCTCATTGCAGACTACACGTGACCCATTGCTCATCAACTTAATGTTGCAGACTGGTTAGGACTCTGCTCGGACCTTAAATATCACTCAATAATACAATACAAACATACACACCTTCAAATCCCCATCAGAAACAGGTTAACTAAGAACAGATGCAACTCAAAGGAACAAATTCTGCCACTGATATGCGCATGGAACTGTCTATGTGGGAGTGTCAGTCACTGGGTTTGTGTGTCCGTCTATCATGTGCTTTTTCACTGTGTGCGTGCGTGTGTGTGTGTGTGTGTCTCACGGATGCCATTTTTGTTAGTTATGTTGTACTTATCCTGTATAAACAGATGAGAGGCTGGCATGCTAATGCCATGAAGCCAGTAGGGGCTAAGCACAGCATGTGTGAGTATGTGATAGAGGGAGACTGAGAGAGAAATGGGGAGTGAAAGAAGAGAGAAGAAGAGAGAGTGAGTAGAGACATTAGCTATGTTTACATGGACACAAATATTTGCAATAAAGGGCTCATCAGAATAAAAATGCTTCATGTAAACACGTCAAAGCGCGATAGTGCAAAGTGTAGCCACATCAGCGTTTGATTACAGCACAGGTGGAAGTACAACTTCTTCTTCTGCGGTTATTTTGGGGAATTTTGACAAATCTGCACATGTCAAAATGATGCTATTCTGATTAAAGTTTGGTGCATGTATACGCACATCATGATCGAATTATTTGATTTAGCGTCCATATAAACTGCGGATTCGGGATTTTCAATTTTTAATCTGATTAAGAAATTTTGAGCATGTAAACATAGCTGCTGACAGAAGTAAAAATATGGATGGTTATGCCAAAGAGTGTGTGTTTGCGATGTGTCCATTTCTCATAACTCATCCACCTAAGTTAAGGAAATTAACAATATGACAATATGACAATATGGTGAGCACAGAGCTCCTTCTTCGCTTTAGGGCAGATGTAGTCTGAGTGTCTGATATCAGGTGAACAGGGTGGTTGGATGTCAAACTGCGTCCATAAGCCCTCAAAGAGTACAGCTGGACAGATCAAGAGCTGTGTAACTCTCCTCCTTCTTCTTTGGGTCACAAACCCATCACTCTTCATATTCAGTCCAACTAATTGTATTACATCGAATTGTGCATTTCAATACATTAGAACTGCTTTTTGTGGTGGTGCTGGTACATCTGTTTTATTGCAATGGGTTGTGATAAAGCAGCCACTATTCAAAAACTTTTCATAACAATTGTATTGTTATCTGGATAATTTGCAGAGAAATTTGTCAAAACCACCTACATGGTTTCAGATTAACATATGCACACTCCTTTTCTATACTCTGTTTTTCTCCTGTGACTTCTTTGCAAAAATAATTCTCTCTGTGAAATGGTAAAGATCTCGACTGGTTTACAGAAGCAATTCAGCACTCCATCCATAAGGCTGCGTGTCTCTTCTGAGGTGTGAGAACTTCTGGCTTGGTTGAACTAGTGAATTACTACAGTACATCTGTTCCACCAAGTAAGAAGAGAAGAAATATAAAAATGTCACTAGTTTGTAAATAAAATCAGCTTTTTTAAATATACACAGAGAAATGTATTTTATGAAGTTATAGTACTCATACAGTTTATTAAGAAAATGCACAGATACACTAAAGTAACTTGCGGTACATCTTTTTATTCTGGTATTCTATCGAATTGGATCAGCTGATGTTACGTTTGTCAGCTCATTTAATCAGTTACACCTCTTGGTTACAGTGGGAAAATATTTGGCAAAAATTATTTTCTTTGAGGATACTTTATATTCAGTTGGTTGTAATGAGCTGGGGCATAAATTTTCTCTTATTAAAGCTTTATTATTTTTAAATTATAAATGTGTGTATCTGAACACTGAAATGAGTGTCAGCTAAAATTAATTTTTGTATTTTGGATTGTATATTTATGCTTTTTTTTTTTGTTTTTGTTTTTTTAAATTTAGTAATACATTACATAAAGCCAGAAAAGGAAATCTACTAAACACTGAAAACAATCTACTCTTGAGACTGCTGAGATGAAGTAGCCTGCAGCCAGCTGGTGACAGCACACAGCAGTTACACCAGACTAACTGCAGGTTAGATATCTCAAGGGAGGTTGAGGAGGAGGTGAGTGTTTGCTAATTCTACTCCCAAAGGGGGTTCAGCCAACTGAGCCGAACCCTTAGAATATAGTTAGCCACAGCAGCCCACCTCTTTATCATCCCCATTGGCTGCGCAGGAGACTAATACACACAGAAGGTCTGAGTTCCAGGTCAAATTTGGGGAAGTAGTCATTCTTCTAGTCACTTGTCCCCATCTAAAAATATATCTGAAATACAAATAATATATTGTGTAACTTATAAAACAGATTATTGATAATATAATGAAATGCATGTTTCGTTTTCATAAACAAGTTGAGAACGGACCAAAATTTTAGAGGTGGGCTAATGGACATTATAAATGCATGATGTTCTGTACGTCTAATACGGACAAAAGAAAACGTTTAGGTTTTATTGGTGAGATATACTAAATAATGTTTGACTTAAGCAAACATTAACGGTAGTTTGCTGTTATCTGCTAAACAGTACACCAAATCTACAAACATAAATAGGAAAATGAAGATGAGCTGCTCGGAGATGCAAACACTATCATTTGCTCTCAACACTTTATCACAAATCCACTAGCAGTAGCTTCTTTAAAACATGCATTTATAGGCAGTTGCATAGCATAGTCTGTATGCATTCTAATAACGTAATGAGTAAGGTATTCTTCCTAATTAAGAAAACATTTTTCTACAAACAACACTAATTCACCAGGCCAGTTTTCCACCTTAAAACATATCATCCATTTATCAACCTGTGTGGACCTGGATTCAGTTACAACTGTCACGAATAGGCAGATCTTGATTTGTGTTACGTGTTTCAGGCGATTTGCGCACACACTTTTTACAGTGTGGTAAAAAATACAGAAAAGAATGTCATACTTTATATTTTCAGCCATTAGCGTACACTAGTAGCTGATAGACTGCGAGCAAGTATTGGTGGTGACCTGTAACTTTTACATGTCTTCAAATTGCTTGGTCGAATTATAAGGGGATGGGAAAACACATTTGTGAGCACCTAAAAATTGTGTATAATTTCCAGTCTTATTTTTCATCTGCAGAATATATAATATTGAAACTTAACCATTGACTTAAATTTCTTCGTTGTGTAATATACATTACATGGAGACCATTTTGAGACTATTTTATCTCTTGTTCTTGTTTCTGATTATTGAGTTGAGGATATTTTTTTAAGTTAAAGCTTGCCTCTCGGAGATTAATGACTCGCTTTATAAACAGTCTTTCCATTATGTTTCATATCATATCATATCATATTCTAGAGCCTATTTTAGCATCCTGTGTGCTTTTTCGCTCCCATCTGTCTGAGGATGAGGAGTTTTACACACTAAAGTGGATAATCAAATTATTGGTTAGTTTTCACCCCTTCAGCTATAACTATATTTATACAATCTATTAAATGTGTTGTTGTTGTTATTGCTAAAACATAAATAAGTTCATTTCTATATGGTAATTAATAATCAGACGAATACAATACAATATTGTCAGAGCCAGAGCTTGGTTCGCATTGCCGGCAGTAAGTCAGACCCGTTCCAAGTCAGGGTTGGTCTCTGCCAAGGCTGCCCTTTGTCAACAGTTCTGTTCAAAATTTTTATGGACAGAATTTCAAGGCGCAGTCAAGCGGCGGAGGGAGTCAAGTTCAGTAGCCTCCGGATTCCGTCTATGCTATTTGCAGATGATGTGGTCCTGTTGGCCTCATCGAACAGTGACCTCCAGCTCGCACTGGGACGGTTTGCAGCAGAGTGTGAAGCAGCGGGGATGAGGATCAGCACCTCTAAATCTGAGGCCATGGTTCTCAGACAGAAAAGGGTGGATTTCCCACTCTGGGTCGGGGGAGAGTCGCTTCCCCAAATGGAGGAGTTCAAGTATCTCGGGGTCTTGTTCATGAGTGAAGGGAAAATTGAGCGGGAGATTGGCAGAGGGATTGGGGCAGCGTCGGCAGTGATGTGTACGCTATAGCAGTCTGTTGTGGTGAAGAGAGAGCTGAGCCAGAAGGCAAAGCTTTCAATTTACAGGTCAATCTACGTCCCAACTCTCAACTATGGTCATGGGTAGTGACTGAAAGAATAAGCTCGCCAATACAAGCGGCCAAAATGAGTTTCCTTCGCAGGGTGGCTGGGCTCAGTCTTAGAGATAGGGTGAGGAGCTCAGACATCCCGGAGGAGCTCAGAATCAAGCTGCTGCTCCTTCACGTTGAGAGGAGCCAATGAGGTGGTTCGGGCATCTGGTCAGGATGCCTCCTGGACGTGTCCCGGGGGAGGTGTTTCGGGCATTCCCATCCAGGAGGAGACCCCGGGGCAGACCAAGGACACGCTGGAGAGATTATATCTCTCCAGCTTCGGAACGTCTTGGTGTCCCCGCGGAGGAGTTGGTGCTCGGGGAGAGGAGAGTCTGGATCTCCTTGCTCAACCTGTTGCCCCCGCGACCCGGACCTGGATAAACAGCAGGAAACGAAACGAAATGAAACGCAACAAACACAAGCCAGCAAATAAAGACCTATGATATAAAAGCCACTTTTATCCAATAGACCTTCATGAGCTAATTATAACAATATCTCCATCTAAACAGTCAACTTGTCCATTACACCCCATCGCCTAGTAGGTTACACAAAGACGTTTTAACCTTAGTTACACTCCACTACTGAATATAATCAATCTATGTTTTGTAACAGGTTATGTGCCACAGTCTTTAAAAGTATCTATAATTAAACTGCTCCTAAAAAAAAAAACGTACTTTAGACCCAGATGTTCTAGCCAACTATACTGCTTCTGCTATACTTAAACCGCTCCTAAAATCAGATGGAGGACTCATCTATATGCTTAATTTATTAGATATTTGTGCGGTTTTTGACGCTATTGAGCATCACATCTTTCTACAGAGGCTGGAACACCAAACATTAAGCTGGTTTAAGTCTTAATTATCTGATAGATATGGATTTCTCTTCCTCCTCTGCCTCTATTTCTGTGCTTCTAAATGTCCATATGCAAATCATTGGATATTTACGAACTTTAGTTCTTCCCTGGAGTCTTTCCGCTTTGTCGCCTAACAGGTTTTGTAAGTGGAAGCTGCTGCTGTGGTCCTGTCTGCCTGCTGCCCACATTAGGATAGGAGATATCGTGTCTTGGATCCTAGGCTGGATGACTCAGTGCAAATCTGGATCCATGGATTACAATGACTTCTGGACCACAGACTGCATCTGGACCATTAGACTTCACATACCTCTGAATATATAGATCTAACATACTCTTGGATTGATGGATTTCATAAGCAACACACAAATCCGGATACATGTATCAGGTGCAGGCTCAGGAGAATTCAATAACTCAGAGACACACAGGGAGGTTCTTAATCACATTCTTTTTACTTTGAGAGTACGCCAACACTGGGACATCTAAATAGATGGCAAAGGTACAGTTTAGGGACTGGCAAACTCAGTAGTCAGGAAACGAAACAAGATCAAAAACACAAGGAACTCACAAGGAATAAACACTGGACTGCTCACTGGGAAGCCAGAACAATCTGGTGCAGGAGGTTAAAGGTTTTAAAAACACTAAAAGACTTTGAAACACATGTTTCCGGTCAGTCAACGACAAGATGGCTGGCATTAGAGGAAACATGGGAGGGTTATGTGATGGAAAAAAACAAAAACAAAAACAAAAACACAAAAGTATGGATTTGACCCCAAATGCGGGTTGTGCACTCAGTTGTGCACCCAAATCAGCACCTAGCAGAGGCACTGCATCAGAATGTTAAGTGTTGTTAGCATCTTTTTTTTTTGCTTTGTTTATTAACTTGTGTCTGGCAGTGGCTGAAAAACCATAAGTTGTTAAACATACACTATTTGCTGACATTACATTGACTTCACAAAGTTTGCCAGATAACTGGCTCACTGGCACTAGTAGAAATCTAACTAGTTCAGTCTATATTACATTACTATTTCACATTTTTAAGCAGTGCACAGACATCTCCTTCCAAGTCTTTTTTTTTTTTTTAATTTAATAACAAATGTTTAATTTAGCTTAAAGAAGGCTCATAACTTAACTTCAAAATCTATGTTTTTCTCAGTAAAACATAGTTGTTGCTAGATCACATATCTTGGTTTTAGCCTCCTCCTATTTCTCTCCTCAGTGTGCCTTCGGTGTTCAGCCTTGAGCTGCTGTCAGATGGAGACTGACGACTTCGCCTTTAAAGCTGTTTAAGAGTTAAAGGCCAATTGATAAACAGCTCCTCTGGGTGAGTGGGAGAGTAACAGTGTTACTCAGCTGTTTGTGTGCATAAGAGAGTGTGTGGCAGCTTGTGTGAACTCTGCCAACCCTGTGGTTAATGCAACAGTGTTGAAGGTCAGCCCTGCGTCAGGGAGAGAACCATATCTTTGGTAATTGGCACTCCCACAGAGACCTTAGTGCCTGTGTCAATCAAGGTATGGGTTTTGAAAGGTAAGATGAAAATAAACAGACACATTTTTTGCAATCTGAAATAGTGCCTGCTTAAAAAGAATATTTTCTTTGTATTGTTATGGACACATACAGTACACTCATATAATAGGACTGTCACAGCTGTCTTAAAGAGATTTAAATATCCGACTGTTCATCACCTCACTAAAGTAAGTATCAAAATTGTCTTGTTTCCTCATTTCCAAGAGCTGTTCAAAGCAGAACTCAGGACAGTAATGATAATTTCAGAAAATTATCTTGAAATTAACTTGAAATTAGATTTGTTTAAAAGTTGAATTGGAAAATAATAATAGCAATACAGTTATTAATAACAATATTTTTTGTGCTATCATTCTGACATGAAGGTTTACTAATATAAACAAAGCCAAGGGAAGTTAAGTAAAGCCTGGAGTGCATGCAAGCAATACATATGTACAGTATTTATGCATCCAGACTACTGTATGTAGATCCAGTAGTGTTGTCACCTGTCACACGAATCTGTGCTGTATGGAAACCCTTGAAAAGTCCATCTTTACAGAAGCCCTTGCCCCTGGCAATAAACTGTACAGTAAAGTTAAGGCTGGAAGTCAAACTGTGGTCTCATCCCCTCTAACCAAACAGTGTCACCGCAGATGTTCCCTGTAATAAACAACAGCATTGTATAAGACGATAATGTCACCTGTACTGACCTCAGGATAAATATCAAGTAGTGCTTAGTGTGTATCCACCTGCCTTTTAGTTTTTTTTTCCTGAAGCCTTCAACCACACCTGGAATTATCATTAATATCAATAATTAACCACAGAAACCCCCAAAACATAAGACTACTGTGCATTAGAGCTGTGGATTCTCATGACTAGGACTAAGAGAGGTTGGGAACACATCTAAATTTTACAATTTAATTAAAGGATTTCACACAAAGATAATCTATTTAAGTATAAATGATAGTTTGACTTCTAAAGTTATATCAGAAGATTAATAACACATCTAAATCTTACCAACAGTAAATGATTAGCATAGCATAGCAGACTAAAAACTAGATAACCTGGCTCTGTCCAATGCCAGCATAATACACGAACTTCCTGTAAAGCTCAGCAATTCTTGTTATAGTAGTTTAACCTGAATAAACAATTAAGTGATATCATTCTTCTCATAGAAAAAAATTTCAACATATCAAGCTATTCTATTTAAGAAAGATAAAAATTACATAAATCTCTTCTGATACAATTGTTACCATCTTTGATAACTGTAAAACATTGATTTGCAAACTCTAATACTCCTCTCTGGGAACGAGATGGCTCACTGGTGAAAAACTCAGCCAGCAAGTACTGTATGTGCTCATTATCACACTATCCCAAAAACTCCTCAGTGAGACATCACCACTCCAAAATAGCACTAAAGAGAGAGAAGATTCAAACAAATGGCAGTAAAGGCTAAGTCCTCTGTGTCACAGGAGTCTTTGCCAGAGGCCACTGAGGAAAAAGAGCTCTACACAGATTAATTCATTTGCAGTCCTCTCCATTACAATAGAAACACTATAAACCTATTTTGATTGGCATAATTCAATCTATTAAACTGTGTGACTGTCCCTGGAAAGGCTACTCCTTAGGTGTAACAGTAAAGGAAAATGATAATGCTTTATTTTAACAGTACAACTTGATCTCATGGGACAGTGTATGAGTATTATCCCTGATATCTAAATTTCCTACCTATTGTCATTCCAGCTTGCCACTCATGGCACAAACAGATTCGGAAGGTACCTTTTGGTGCCAGAAGTTGGGCTGACTCTAAGCCAAGCCTTCCCTGATGCAAAACAGGCCCTGATGCATCCCTTGTGGATGTCCTAAGCCTTCCCTTCAGAGTCACAAGGTAATGTACGATGGCCAGCCCTCCAGTTTAACATAGCAGCAGTGACATTTGCCTAAATTTAGGAAGATACATATGTGGACAGGTTTAGGAAATTACTCATGACTGGTTGATTTTAAATGGGACACAAACTCTGGTTTCTGGTTTAAAGGAGATGATGTCCACCTCTCTTAGATGACTTTTAGATACACATGAAACAATGTCACTTTTGTCACGTGACATTTTTTCTCTTAGGTAGATGACCAACATTCGCAGTTTGGTTAAGTTTAGAGAACAAAAACATGATTGCTTTTCATTAAAACATGTATAAGAACAGTATTTTATATATACCATATTACTTACTATGTAATGCCACATAACTTATTATGCATGCCTATATGATGTAAGTTCAAAAAAGAAAGTTAACTAATTTACTGGGAAGATTTAACAGTACCAACTTTGACAGAGGATGCAAATTTCATTCTTTTGGTTTAAGAACCACTGCACGTTTGACCCACCCTTCACTTCAACCTCTTCCACTTGTAGATTTTCTCTTTCTTTTTATACTACATCATCTTAAAGTATAGATTGTTTTTCTTTCACATTTCTGTGTTACAATTCATGAAATATGCCAAATGTGAACAATTTTTGCATTTAGAGAATGAGTCAAATGCCTTGTGTGTTACTCAGGTGTCATGAGTACACTGGGTGGTACAACATTTTCTTTAACTCAACACATTGCCATATTTAACACTAAGCCTAAATCATTCAAAAGAATTCCCGTTTTTAGCTTTATTGACTAATGATTTGAGAGCATTGAGTGGTATGCTCAATCTTACTAATGATATCTCTAAATGAAACCCCCATAAACCCCAAATCTGCAATGGACTGTGGGGGATGTAGATCGGGGTACATTTTCTATTTGAAGACATTTGACATTGTTTTTTTTGGTTGTTTGTTTTGTTGTTTGTTTTTTCATGTGGATCAGTTTTGCTGATTTCTGAAGACTGTTGGTGACAGGCTCTTGTCAAGATAAATAAAATAATTTGGCTGCCATTAGAAAAGGCAAGCAGTAATAACAAAACAGAGAATGGTGTTTAGCGTTTGTGGATTCCAGGGATGCCCCATTATATCGAGGAACACCTGTTGCAGGTTTCCTCATTTTCTTCTTGTTTTTGGCAGGTAGCTCAAATATATTGTAATGGGATTCATAATTAACTGATGTTTTCTACCCTGATAAATTAACTCTTTAATGATTAATGATCGCACACTTTAATAACTTGTTTTCCTGTGAGGAAAATAACCAGACAATTGTAACTCTTTACATCAAATATTGTTTGCCTTTTTTATGTAAATAAATCCTTTAATTTTACTGTCTTTTTGTTATAAAATCATGTTTAATGAAGCTTAGCGAAAGTTCAAACAGGAAGATTATTGTTCATTCATCTCTCTCTCTCTCACCTTACTATAATCAGCTGGCTGTGGGCGTATTCTTTTCATCCAACCAAAGGTAGCCACGATCACTATCAGCCTATCATGTCACAGTAGCCAACCTTTAAATGTGTTCTCATTTGCGTCTGTCAGATGCCATTGCAGGATTTTCATGCGGACCTCCTCCTCCACTTCATCCTCCTCCAGTTTCCCTGGCTCAGAGGCAGGTCGAGCTCACGAGTCATCCCCTTCTTTCTCTGTTCTTGAGGGAACCAGCTTGTCCTCATCACCACTAGACTCCGCATCTAGACTCCGGGGGATCTTCTATCCTACACATCATCTCCTCATTCTCTATTGCTATGTCATTGTGATGGAGTCTAATCTTCAAAGTGTTTTCTTTTCTCGTGGATATGGCATTAAAGTTATCGCTTCTTATTTTTTTGATTGCCTCCACCAAAGCGGTTATGTTTTCACCCAAAACAAGCAAAAAACAACTGCTGAATGGATATCAATGAAACTTGGTTGTGGAATGGGGAATGGGGCAAGGTAAATCCAATAAAACTGTGGTCTGGATCCAGATAAAGGGGCAGATCCAGGAATTAAAATTTCAGGGGCTGTTCGGCTTTGGTCGAGGTATGTGCTCTACTGAGTGATATTCTTGTCTCTGTGTGTTCCACATGCTCCAGTTTTCACTTATGACAGCTGGGGCTGGAGGCATGTTTTGGGTTGTCTGTTGACACACATGTCCATCTATTCCATTGTTGTGAAAGTGATATCTGAAGAATGCTTTGAGGGATTTTCTTCAACCTTGGCACAAATGTCCACTCTGACTCAAATATGGACTCATTAGATTTTGGATGTCATAGGCCAAAAGGTTAAGGTCACTGTGACCTGAAACAAACTTCTGCAAACTTCCAGCAGAATGCTAACAAAAAAACTTCTTGTACTCCTTCTTCTTTGTTGCCTTTTATTGTGGTGAATCTTTTCATTGGTTGTATTTCAACGCCACTACAATACATAAGCTCAAAAGCTTTATGTATTGTAGTGGCGTTGAATCATACATCAGTATATCATACGCCTATAGCAGCATAATTAGGGGCTAGGTAGGCCAGGCCTAACAATAAGCTTTATGAAAAATAAGAGTTTTAAGCCTACTCTTAAAATCTGAGAGTTTGTCTGCCTCCCGTAGCAAGACTCGAAGATGGTTACACAGGAGAGGAGCTTGATAGCTGAAGGCTCCTCCTCCCATTCTACTTTTGGAGATTCTGGGGATCACCAGTAACCCTGCATCCCAGGAGCATAAGGTTGTAGTTGGGTAATAGGTTACTATGAGCTCCTTAAGATAGGATGGCCATGAATAGCTTTGTAGGTGAGGGCAAGTATTTTAAATTCTATTCTGGATTTGACAGGGAGCCTGTACAAAGAAGCCAGTAAGGGCAAAATATGGTCTCTATGCTAGTTCTTGTCAGTACACGCTCTGCTGCATTCTGGATTAGTTAAAGATACTTTAAGATGTTATTAGGGCAGCCTGAAAATAGAGAATTACATTAATGCAGCCTGGAAGTAATGTATGCATGAACTAGTTTTTCTGCATCTTGTTGAGACAGGATTTGCAATGTTAAGGAGGAGAAAGAAAGCAGTCCTTGATTTCTGTTTCACGTCTGAGTTAAAAGACAGCCCCTGGCCAAAAATAACACTTCATTGATAAGTATAACTGTGTGTCATCTGCATAGCATTGAAAATGTATGGATTGCTCTCTAATGATATTACCTAAAGGAAGCATATATAGAGTAAATAGTAATAGTTCAAGCACAGAACCTTGTGGGAATCTATGACTAACTTTATCATATCTAGATGATTTATTGTTAACGCAAACAAACGCATATCTATCAGATAAGTAGGACTTTAAGCAGCTTAAAGAAGATCCTTTATTGCCAATTTGGTGTTCCAGCCTCTGTAGTAAGATGTGATGATCAATAGTGTCAAAAACTGCACTAAGTTCTAATAAGATTAGTACAGAGTTAAGTCCCTCATCAGATGCAGTGAGGAAGTCAGTTGTAACTTTCACCAATGCTGTTTATGTGCTGTGATACTTTCTAAAACCTGACTGGAAATCCTCAAATAGACTATTATTCTGAAAAAAGTCACAGAGCTGTTTAGCTACTTTCACTAGAATCTTTGAAAGAACAGGGATGTTGGATATTGGTCTGCAGTTGGCTAGAACTTCTGGATCCAGGGTAGGTTTTCTTAGGAGTGGTTTAATTACAGCTACTTTAAAAGATTGGGGCACATAACCTGTTACAACAGATAGATAGATAGATTATATTCAGTTGTGGAGTGCTAACTAAGGGTAAAACATCTTTTAGCAGTCTAGTATGTATGGGGTCTAATAGACAAGTTGATGATTTATATGAAGATTTAAGATTGTTGTAATTAGCTCGTGGAGGTCAGTTGGATAGAAGCTCCTCAAAAACATATCAGGACCAAGCCCACATTGTTTGCTGGTCACCACCTCGACAGCCAGCGGCTGAATGACGACATGCGGCTCATCATGTCGTCTCTGGTCAGATTAGGTAGGGGTCAGAGAAAACTATGGAGTCCGACAGTGTTTTGGCGAAATCACACACTGACTTCAATTTTTATTGACTTCCAACTGGCATAGCTGAATGTCATTACTGCCTTAATCATAATCTTACTGTATTTACGGTTATTCAGCAGTTTAAATTTTGATTCCACGTCGCCCGCTCTGGTCCCAGGAATACATTGGCCGCTGCTGTGGAAAATTACATGTTTGCAAAAAATAGAGCTACAAATTACCAGAGCTGGTTTCTCAGTGGTTGCATCACTGAGTGGGGAGAATTTGTTGGAAACATGAAGGGGGTTGGTGGTGAACCGTGGGCTTAGGACTATGCTTCCTTTGAACACTTTATCACCCAAATTAACCTTCCTTGTTTGGGGCTTGGAGGAGCCACTCTGTCGAGTCACACTGGCTAATGGGGGTTGGTTAGCTAGCGAAGCTACTGGTTTGGTTTGCAAAGTGTGAATTGAAGCCTCCAATTCGCTAAGCCTCGCCTCCAATGCAGTAAATAAAAATATACACTTATTACACGTACCATTATTGCTAAAGGAGAAAGAGGAATAACTAAACATGCGACACGCTGAGCAAAAGAGAGCAGGTGAGTGAAAGGGAGAAGCCATCGTTATGTGTAAGGCTAAGTTGAGCTGGTTAGCGTGACAAAAAACAGTTGTTGTAGTAGCGTTAAAGTCACTAAAATGAGAGATGGTTGAGCGGTGCTTAAGCACAAGGGTGTACAGTTTAACTATACAACAGTTAAACAGTTACTGGAGTAAAAAAAACAAAAACCCTCCAGATTACTCCAAATTATCAGGCACAGCAGGGCGACCAGGTATGGACAACAACAGGACATGATGCAATATGCTTACCGCAGCAATGCAGTCGCATCCCAGAAATCTCCATGACATAATCCTAATCTCCATGACTCAGCACTTGTTTTACTGTACACAAATCAGAAATCCATATACAGTACTAGTCATGATGTTGTTTTAGTGAAAGACAAGTCCGTCTAGATACACACAAAGATGGAACCTGATCAGCAATGCTCATGTGAACTTTGTTGCAACCATTGTCAAAAGTCTCTTGTCATTTGATCAAAAAACATTTTAGTCCTAAAGCTACAATAAAAACCAAAAACTTCCGATGACTTTACAATAATTTTTTGATTATTTTGACAACCCAAAAGTTAGTGCCACTCACTCATCACTTGATGCGGGTGATTTTCAGGTTGGAAAGGTTTTTGCAGTTCTGTATTAAAGCAGTAAACTTTGCATGAATTCTATGACCAATGTGATTGGAATGAATAATTTAAGGTGTGAGGCACTTGATGTCCGCCTAATCTTTTTATAATATCAGTCGGAGCACAGGTTTTCTTCTTTCTACTTTCCAATCAGTGTGTTTTGTTTATTGTGTTAACCCATGGTGGTTCCTGTATGAACCTGCTTTGTATTGACATCATCAAAGTGGAAATCAAAGTTGCTGTCAATTTAAAATTATTGCAGACTCACACATCACATGGTTGTTTTGTAATTTGCGGGTTAGACAACATACAAAACATGAGGTTCAGCATGTTACCTTTATATGGACTTTGGTGCTGTTTTGTATTTCTTTTGTTTGTTTGTTTGTTTTAAATTGTTCCCAGCAACTATAAAACAACTTACCTACAATCCAGTGCTACATCAATTTCCCCAAGGCCTGTTGTGTCCTCTTGAAATCCTGGTCGTAATAGTTAAAAAAAATCATAAACAGCTAACACAAGTTTCTCATTGTTTCTAAGCAAAGAAGTTAGGTTCCTTTTTCAACTGAGCACTCGTTGAAAAGGGCCAAACAACTGAAACCCCTAGTCGACATTTTCTTGGTGTCACATACCAGTCAGTTCTGCAGAGGTTGACTTACCATCCTGTGTGCACAGTTTGGAAAACGATGTGTTTGAACTCAACGTGAATCACAGCATTCCATTTTCTGCCGTGCCTTTGCCAAGTGAGGGCACCAACCTGCATCAATGAGCTTCTGTGGCGCAGCACGAGATTAATCCTCTCTCCTCGAGACCCCCTCGCTGTGAAAGTTGAGGAAACAGTTTTTCTCTGGGTTACAGACAACTGAGCGCAGCGTGCCAGAGCTTTGGGACAACAGCCCAGTGTTACTTCACAGCTTTAAGAGGAGGGCTGGGTGCTACCGATGATATGAGGAAGGGAATAAAAACAGAGGGAGGTAAAAGGAGAAGGTACAGGAGGGGGAGTAATCCAAAAACAGAATTTCCAGGCTGTATATGCACCCATACACACAAACACACAGTGAGGGGCCAAACATTTAGCATTGTGCGTCTAGTTTAATTATGATGAAATACAAAGCAGTGAGGTGGAAACCATCCAGGTGCATACTGGGAAGGCAGTCTGTCACAGATCTGTCAACAATGGTCTGCCACAGCTTGGACACACACACAATGTATTATAATTTAGCATTGACATAAAGAGGATGATTATTTGCACTTAAATGTTTGGTTCCATCTTGCTGCTATCATTTGTGTCAGTTTTAGCAGCAGAAGGCAGCTGTCTCTATCAAAATAAAATCTCTAGTAGACCCGCCCAGCAGTAAACAGAAGATGAAGTGGAGCACTCATCAGCTGAGGAGCCAGATATTTCCTTCAGGAATTGCAGAAGGAAGGCCAGAAACATGACTCAGGATGAATCCTAATGTTGTTGTCTCACGCTTTCTCTTTTCAGTTTTGTCATTTCTTTTACTACATGTGGAATGTATTTCCTCATGTCATATATTGTTCAAGCAGGGTTTCCCCTACCATTGCGCAGGCAAACATGAGGCCAAAATGTTTTTTTTTTTAATATATGCTTAATTAGAACAGGAGATCCTGTGACTTGGATCCTAGGCTGGCTTGCCCAGCCTAGCCCATGGATTACAATGACTTCTGGACCAACATACTATACCCACACTATATCTGGATTTATAGACTCATATGAACTCAAACATTCTTAGTAAACTGTTATTGTCATGTTGTTGTGTTCTGTACAAGTGACATCTATTGCACATCTGTCCGTCCTAGGAAGGAGGATCCCTCCTCTGTGGTTCTTCCTGAGGTTTCTTATTTTCCCTGTTTAGGGTTTTTTAACTGTTTGCTCACCCAGTTCGAGTGTCTAAGGGCAGAGGATGTCATATCTATACAGTTTGTTGAATCCCAGTTAGATATAAATAAAATTTGATTTGATTTGATTTGATACTGTCTATTTTTCACGCACTTGTAAGGCTGGCTGATTTGACGATATATATTGTGGGACGAGAGGAAATCTATCAGTAGGTATTTCCCTCTATCGTTTATATCATCATTTTGGCAAAGAAGTGGTTGGGACATGACTCATGGCCACTTTCAAGTCATTCGGCTCCCGCATTATGTTTACTACATACAATCTCAAGGATCAACAAACAGACAAGGAGGAGCAAGACACAGAGAATCCCATGCAACACATCCTAGCAGTGTCAATCTCGTTAATGAAAACTATGATATAAAATGTCTGTCAACAACCGTATTTACATTAAGGAAAATGAGACGTTGATGAGCGAAAAGACGTTGAATGGATCATTGATAACAAAACTGTTACGAAATGTATGTTAAGTTTTCGTTAACGAGATGAGACAAAAATGTTAGCAGTGAACGAACAGATGTGCTTCAGGAACAGAAAACACTCCTAGAAAGCCACCTAGCCGCTACCTGCTACCACGCCCTTATTCAAATGTGTTGATCTAAGGGAGAGAACGGCGAGGGACGGATGAGAGAGAAGATATGAGAGACAAATTCGGTATGCGGGCAATGTCTCTATCAGTTCTTGCCACGAACCAAAAAAAATTCTAGGGGAACTTTTTTATTGATTGATTTATTTTCATTATAGCAGGCCTGCCTGTGTCTGCATTTGGGTCCTCTTTGAAGCTGGTGATCGGGACAATATGTAAACTCCTCTATCCACATGTTGTATCATGTCCAATCTATGATCCTGACCTCTGTGCCCTGTCAGTGACTGGGGTCGACACACACTCCGGCAAACAGTTGCTTTCCCGAACATATCATCACAATGAGGAAATGAGAAAATAAAGGAAGAGAACTTCTCTGTAGTTTACTTCTGCATAACTTTAAACATTCATTTGGCTGTTTTTGTTTTTAGGAAAATCTTGCGTACTATACGTTTAACTTCCCGTGTTCGTGTCTGAGGCAAAGTCTACAACCACTGTTTATTTATTTTATTTAATTCATGTCAATAACAATTAACTCCTTGAGTGACTGTTTCAGTTAAATGTAGCTGTTTGGAGCCTAAATGTATATTTCAACTCCATTTTTAAGTGTGTTGAAGAAAGCCATAAAGGCACTCTGGTCTGAGTTACTTACAATTGGATTGTCCTACATAATAACACCTCCTCAACCTAAACAACTGTGAAACTCATGAGATGGACAACATGAGAGCTCCCAAATGTGAAGAAAAAACACCTTTAGCTCCCCCTGGTGGCTGGCTCCATTGTAGGTCATAAAACCGTTGCCCCGTTATTTCAGGTAGGACTCAGACTAAACTTAAAAGTTGAAGAACACCTCAAACAAATTTTTGATTCTTTCTGTTTTATAAAAATGAGGTGAAAATGAGGTGTAATGTCATGACTGATGGCTGAGTTTGCCTTGGAACTGGGCATCCATCTTTATTTACGTCAATGACACTGACTAGACTTTCTTTCTCTGATATCCTGGATTTTGCTTTTGTGAAATTGCCCCCTAATTTACGTGTTGGCTATCACAATGAAGGTTGTTGTGCTGCTTCTCCTTGGCCAACAAAATTAATTAATTAAGACAAGGTTATTTTTTTGCAATCTTTAGTTTTTTAAAAGGTCAAATGAATATTTTTAGATAGAATTTAACAGAATTTTGAGACATGGGCAAAACATGAACTAGTAGCTTAATTCTGAAACATTATAACAGGACATTTATTTCATTATGACAGGACATTATATTATTAAAATGTTCTGAGCTAGATGTTTATTTGGCCCATTATTTCAGTAACATATGAAACATAAGAAGACAAAAGCATAACTTTACTCAATATATGTTTATTAAAATGTAGCTTTTTACGAGTAATTCATGATTACTCACCTGTCCAGAGAGAGTATCAGCATCAGTGTCAGGTACGCTCATTATTTGTCAGATTTTACCAGCTTAAAACTAGGAATATTAAAACCTCAAAAATCCTGGGTGGCTTTGAATTGAATACACATGCTGACATTTCAAGCAGGAGCCTCCTTCCACTCATGTTCCTCATGTGGTCCTTATACATTAAGGAACGTTAAAGCCACCATATTAATAGGAAGTATGATCAGTGGAATTGCACATCTATAAATAAACTCAGCAAATCTTTGGTTTAAAATACTTTATTTCATAAACAATGTCTAAATTCAACTTTGTCGGTCACATACACAGTAAGGATAGAAAATATTTGAATTAGAAGAAGAGAAAACAATGAAAACTGGGGTAAGGAACTGTGCTACACGTGGAGGCTCGAGTACCTGCCCTGCTGAAGTGTCAGTATTCACACCTATCTCAGTGTTCACAAGCAGCTCGCATCCTCACACATTTTCACCATCTGCTACAGAAACCGATTAATGCTTCACATCGTCTGTGTTATTCACTACTCACTCTGTCCTGGTTACAATGGTAAAATCCTTTAAAACAGAGCAAGCCATTGCTACCTCACAAACAGACGTAAATATATAAATTCAAATACTGAAAAGACAACATTTTGGTCCACGGTGTAAGTCAAGCTAGAAAATATTAACACGCCCCCGATCTTCAAATGGAGTACATCTTGTCATGTTGGAAGACCATCACCTGTGTGGCAAGACTATTATGTTAAGTGAGTTCTAATATGTAGCCAAATATTGTGCAAGACACTACTTCTGACAGGAATGTGAGCTCCTCAAGAAAAGCCGGCACAGGTGTTTGTTGGAGCTCCAGAATTATAGAAAGACACTAGACAACACTGAGAAGGCATTTGCCGTGTGGAATATCTTTTTTGCTGCAAGATTGCCATTCAATTGATAAATAATAACACCAAAATGCACATGTCACAAAAGCCATTCACATAACGTTAGAAAATAAAACTTTATGTGCCATCCAGGTGGCGGGAGACTATCTGAAACTGGCTGCTCCGGGGCTTTTCTTTACAGTGCGATCTACCCGTCCCTCGCTTCTGACTCACCACTAAAGCACTGGACAGTGAGGCGTCGAGGGGAGGTGGGTATGTGGGGGGGACTAAGGGTTGGTGAGCTGTGCTCGGCCAAACGGTGCCTCACCATGCTGCGCCTGAGACAAACTGTGCAAACACTACTGTGCTCTTCATCCTCCCATGTGCTGCCGCCGCCGCAGTACGATGAGTACGGTACGACTCCAGAGGAGGCCGTGTGTGGTAAAAACCATGGCCAGGCAGTGATTAACTCGGGTCTCTCCATAACTAGTCTGACTGTAAACAGGAGTTTTTAGTTTTTATGTACAGTTGAGCGTAAAACATGAGGAAGCTCCAAACGCTGTCCAGTTTGTCATTTGGCTTTGCAGCAAATAAAGCTTCTCTTCTTCTCTTTTTTCTTTTTTAAACTTCCCGTCAGTCAAATCTCCACTGAGACAATGTCAATCTACATATCTGGAGGTGTCTTTCCTTCATTTTAGTTTATATATATATATGTTTTTTCAATTTTTTAGTTTGTTTCTCTCCATTTGCTGATATATCAGTTGTTATGAGGTAACCAAGGAGTAGATCATACTGAAACACAAGAGGAAGAAAACAGGAAACAGGAAATTAATCAACACGATAGTCAGGTACATTACATAACAATTCAAATCATCCAATGGCCGATTTAAAGCTGTGCGGGTGCGAGAAAGAGCTTGTTTATGTTGGTGTTCAAACGTTTCATTGATCCACACTTTGTTTTTCTGCTGATTCATCTCAAATGCAGCTGTCTCGAGCCGGTGGCAAGTTGGGTTTGTGTGTTTGAAAGACGTGGACGTTATTTCAATTGCTGAGAGCAGACTTTTGCATGTGACGTCACTTTGGAGCTTTTCTGTCAGTTTTTGCATTCTTCAGGTTAATGCTGTGTTCACATGTAATGCTTCAAGGTGATGCGGTCCCATAACTTAAGTATTAACTATTAAAGAAATAACATAATGCTTCACATTTCCAGGTTAAGTGATGCATTCATGAGCTCACTTCTGCTCAACTCCTGCCTTTCCTAGTCTGATGTGACGAGTTCATGTCTCTCTGAATGGCACAAAACTAGCACAAGTTGTTAATTCTGAATAACTTAAATTTGATTTCTGCATCCCAAACATTAATAAATAATACTGAGTAGTCTTTACAACATTATCTCGTGATAACTTACCTTTACTGCGACTGGAGTGCCTCTCACTGTACTGACTCCTTAGGCTACTTATTCATGTATCACTACTTGGGATGCACAATTAACCTCTTGGAACTGGTTTAGCATAATTATTTTTTAATTGCACTTGTTGCCAAAGTGAATGCTGTTCCGTTAAATAGCATAGATTCTTATAGTGTATTGCAAAATATTACAGCAGAAGTGTGGGGAGACTACATCTTGGCAGAAAAGCCAAATTCAAGATTTCACAGACCAAACAAAAGGCCCTAGCTGCAGTGTGTTCATTATGTAGTTGCTTTTCAAAGTTTCTTGTCATTAGTCAGAGTACAGGGCTCCCCACACACATTCAAGAAAGGTCATATTTGAGGTAAAGTGGTCTGTTCACCAACCACTCAATGCCAAATTGTTTTGGTTTTAACTGTCAGTGAAATCAAAAATCAGATGGTTTGGATTTATGGTTCGTTCTTTCCTGTTTTATTTTGAAGGTTTTACAATTATTTGGCATGTTTTGTTACTTCCTGTGATTGTGAATTTTCTTTTTATCTGCGTTTCTATTTTCTGGACTTAGTATGAGTCCATAGTGTTCATGAGAAATAATGACCATATGAAACTGTAATTTCTTTTTACATTGAATATCTTAATTTTATACTTTTACGTTTTAACCGGGACCAAAAAGTATAGAAGCAACAGTCCTTCCTGGCATGTTTGTGTTTTATTTCTTTGCTGAAACCAATGCGGCTGAAGAAAAGTCGCCAACAGAAAAAAGCAGAAGCCAATGAGCATCATGTAATGTAATGAGCATGTGCAAAACAGGCATGGTGACAAAGTGATTTCTCCTGAACAAATATCATGTTTAACATTTTTCTTTTTACAAGAAAAGACACATTGATGATTGACCTAGGGAGAAAGAGGATTAATAAAGTGGTTGCATTATACAGCAGCAGCCAGAGTCCAAGATTTGGGACGTCAACACATGTCACACTGAGGTGTGACTTAACAAGAACAGATCAGCACTTGGCTGACATTCACTAATGCTTCCGAATGCTCCTTTCTGAACTCTTAACACCTCCAGTAATCTCTGCTCACACCTCCGTTCACTCTGTCGACTCATGAATATCCATGGGCAGAAAGAAATGATTATGATGTGGAGAAAGAGAGACAGCAGAAGATAGATAGTGAGTGAGGAGGGAAGATGGACTGATGAGGAGTGAAAGGCTGCTTCCTCCTCCGAGACTTGACCTCCTCTGATTAGTGCCTCTGAGAGCTATCTTCATCATTAGTAGATTTACTTGTCGCTCTTTAAATTACAGCTCCTTCACTTTCACAGCCTAATTAGACATTAAATAAATATAATGCATTCTAAAATATTAAAATATGACCTGTCATGTGAGCAATACTAGCACTGTATATTGCAGTTTAATTTGCAGGATATTTATGATTATTTATGATGAATATAAATATATACTGTATATATAATATTTCCATGTTTATTCAAGAACAACATAACCGTCATGGTTTTGGGTTTGAGTTTGTTACTTCCTTTTTCATGCATTTATTTGCTTATTATTTATTTTCTCCACTGTGTCTTTTGCTGATTTACCCTCTGTTTTTTCCCACCTGTTTTGATAGTTTGCTCTGCCCTGACGTGTTTAACCTTCCCTCATACCTTCTGTGTATTACTCTGTGTGCTCCCTTGTTTTGTCATTCGTTATGTGCCGTTGTTCCATTGTTTTTTTTTAATGTGTTCCTGTTTCTGGACTTTGTGATTTATGCATTGCATCAGTGCTTTATTTATTTATTTATTTTGTTTCGATATATGTCATCCCCGTCTGCATCCGGGTCTTCGTTTCCATGTGTCATTTGCAAAAAAAGTGTTCCAATAAGTTTTATGCTTCTTTAAACCTGTGCATCTGTTCAGGTTGGATGCTGTCCTGTCTAATCAGCCCTTACACCTGGAAATACGTCATAAATGTGCCAAAGTTCAATTAAATCCCCTGAACAGGAGAGCCGATGTGAGGTGAATTAGTGCTGAACACACACTCCTCACACACCACCTTATTAGACAGGAACAACATGCCTCATAGAGGCAACATCCAATTATTGTAGCTCTAATTAGAGCGCAGTACAGCAAGCGCCTGGGAGTGGTGAAACACAAAGGAAGACAAATCGAATTCCCTTCACCTGTTATAGAATTTACACCTAACATATTCAACATTCATCACACAATATACCGTTAGAGTGTCATTTAGGTTTTTTACATATTTTCTTATTGCTTGTGTTTAGTGACCATGCTTTCAATTTAGTTCAAAACAACAGTCTCTTATTATTAAACTTTATATATTAAAATTAACTGTCCTGGTTAATAATTGTATTCATGTTTTCTTATTCAAATCGTGTTTGCTGATGTTTTTTAAACATTAATATTAACTAATAAAATTATTGGTATTATTATTGTCTCCAAAAGTTCAAAATGGGTCTGGTTGTACATCAGGATTTCTTTCTTAATTTTGCATGATTGTGTACTATTTTGAAAAAGCTGACTGTTGATATTTCTAAATATTTATTGAAAATTTGGCAAAATTTGGCCTGAAGCCCAACACCGCATATTTGCACTAATGCGGATTAATATGTGTGAAAGTATGGCTGAGGCTTAATAGTTGTTTTGTTTTTTTTCCCCCAATCTGAATCTAGTATTAAATGTGATAAAGCTTTAACAAAATAAACATGTTAGGCAAGCTGACACACATACAATGATAACACTAACAGGTTGATATCATAGTAATTTTTACCATGAGTCCTTATCGTCATAACGCACACATGCTGTTATTTCTTAACAAACACCTAAACCTAAAGTGCAGCTGAGGCAAACGGAAATATAATTTGATCCAGGCACTGGTTCATAAACCAAAGAATTAGATCACTTAAATGTTTACTTTTTTTGATAAAGCTTATAGTCAGGGCTGGCTTATCTATCTGACTCGGACTCCATCACTGCCCTTCTAAATGTCCATATCCTAACAAAACATTGTACTAACTTTATTTTTTTCCCCAGTCTTTGCTGTTTATCATCCTGCAGGTCTTTCTAGATTGTGGTGGGAGCTGCTGCTGTTGTCCTGCCTGACGCCTACTGCTCAAATTAGGACAGGAGATTCTGTGATTTGGATCCTAGGCTGGATTGCCCAGCCTAGCACAGGGATTACAATGACTTCTGGACCAACATACTATACCCCCACTATATCTGGATTTATAGACTCATATGAACTCAAACATTCTTAGTAAACTGTTATTGTCATGTTGTTGTGTTCTGTACAAGTGACATCTATTGCACATCTGTCCGTCCTAGGAAGAAGGATCCCTCCTCTGTGGTTCTTCCTGAAATTTCTTATTTTACCTGTTTAGGGTTCTTTTTAAAGTTTTTCCTCACCTGGTTTCGAGGGTCTAAGGGCAGAGGCTGTCACATCTGTACAGTTTGTCAAAGCCCAGTGAGATAATTTGTCAATTGTGATTTTGGGCTATACAAACATTGATTGATTTGATTTGATTTGACCTAGGTATGTCTAGCAGTCACCACGGTGAATCATCCATCTCTCCCTGTCCACTGCATCTTCTTCACTCACACCAACCATCCTCGTGTCCTCTCTCACCACACTCATGAATCTCCTCTTTGGTCTTACTCTTTGCCTGCTTCCTGGTAGCTCAATCTTGAGCATCCTTCTACCAATATATTTGCTGTCCCTCCTCTCCACCTGTCCAAACCATCTCAATATGGCCTTTCTACCTTTGTCTCCAAAACCCCTGATCTGTGATGTCTGTCTGATGTGTTCATTCCTAATCCTGTCCATCCTCGTTACTCCCAAAGAGAATCTCAACATCTTTAATTCTGCCACCTTTAGTTCTTCCTCCTGCCTTTCGGTCAGTGCCACCATCTCCAAACCAAACAACATTGCTGTTCTCACTACCCTCTTGAAAACCTTTCCTTTCACTTTTGCTGCTAATATTTTGTCACATATCACTCCTGACACTTTTTTCCAACCAGTCCACCCTGCCTGCACTCCCTTCTTCACAGTTAACAGTTGACCAGAAGTACTTAAACTCGTGTAGCTTTTCCACCTCTACTCCCTGTAACCTCACCATTCCACTTGTTTCCCTTTCATTCAATCACATATATTCTGTCTTGCTACGACACACTTTCATTCCTCTTCTTTCCAGCACATATCTCCACCTCTCCAGGTTTTCTTCCACCTACTCCCTGCTCTCACTACATATCATAATGTCATGTGCAAACATCATCATCCCACGGAGATTTCTGCCTGACCTTATTTGTCATTTTGTCCATCACTATAGCAAACAAGAAGGGGCTCAGGGCTGATCCTTGATGCAGTCCCACCTCCACCTTGAAGCAATCTGTCACTCATACAGTGCATCTCACCACTTTCATACTGCTCTCATACATATCCTGCACCAGTCTAACAAACTTCTCTGCCACTCCAGACTCCCCCATAGAGAACCACATATCCTCCCTCATCACCCTGTCATAGGCTTTCTTTAGATCCACAAAGACACAATGCAACTCTTTCTGACCTTCTCTGTATTTCTTCATCAGCATTCTCAAAGCAAACATAGCATCGCTAGTGCTCCGTGTTCCCTGGATTAAATAACTAATCATAATTTATGGTAAGACCTTCTCCTTCCTCACAGCTTGACATTTCATCAGACGGTCACCCTCAGTGACAGATGTCGCCGATTTCACGTTTCATCAGCTCTAAACATCTGTCTAGCTAATGAGCCGAGATTAACCTTTGTGTGTGCTTGCATGCATTTTGTTTATGTGTGTCAGTAAATAGAAAGGTCACATTTTCATGCCCGGGAAAACAGGAAAAACATCAGCAATAGTAAAATGGAAGAACAGATACAAGAAAAAGGTTAGACACGTGAGTAGCAGCACACAGTAGCTATGTGTACATGGACACAAATATTTGGAGTAAAGGGCTGATCAAAATAAAAATGCTTCCTGTAAACACATTGATTTGAAGGTTCTGATCTGATTCTGCTGATTCGGAAAGAAATGATATTCCGATCGAGAGGGGTGGTTTATGCTGAGCCTTATTCCTTACTAGAACTATGTCCATGTACACACATTCCGATCGCGACTTCCTGTTTGGGGTAGAATTACCCTCACTGCGCATGTGTGCCACTCATTTCCTCCCGCTCTCCCCTCCTGTAACGCAGCAGCATTATGCATTGCTGAGCCTGTAGTTTGATCAAGGAGAACAGTAGAAACAAAAGTAGGTATTTACAGTACAGGCGGAAGTACAATTTCTTCTGCGGTTATTTTAGGGAAATTAGACAAATCTGCGCATGTCAAAATGCTGCTATTCTGATTAAAGCTCGGTGCATGTTTACGTACGTTTAGCATCCATATAAACAGTGGATTCGGAAAATCCAATCCCTCCATCCCTTTAATCTGATTAAGAAATTTTGAGCATGTAAACATAGCTAATGACATGCTAAGAACCCACATTTTGCTCCACAGAGAAGGGAAGAAGCTGAGAAAAGACAGGAAACCAGTTACACCTTGCAAGGGGAAAGTATTAGTTATTGGGGCACATTTCACCAAGCATTCCTGTGAGGGAAACAAGTTCAGGTGGAGGAGAGGAAGGAAAACAGAGTTTGGAGGTCAGACAGGGCTTTATTATCATCAAGAATCAGGGGAGCTATAGCTGAGGATGACAAGAGCACAGAGCTAATCAGGAATATAAAGCATTGTGCACTGCTTTCTGTCTCTTGATTTATTCATGATACTTTATTGAGAATTGTATTTACCATGTATTGCAAGTAAAAATCTGTCAAATAGGTGGAACAATATGAAAATATATAGTCCAGGTGACCTTGATGCCCTTTGAGCCTGTGTGTCTGTCCTCCTGATGAAAATCAAGAGCTGTAGAATAATTCCACTGGATCATTTGCACCTACATAAGTTCTGCTGAGGAACCGTAAAGGATTTCAAATCACCCGTCATCCACCTGTGGAGGTGAAAGCTCAGGTGGAGCGGTGTGTCTGCCAGGGCATGCAGAATTTTATTTAGTGTATATACAGGATTCTGTATCTGTGTGAGTCTCTGTGTGGGGTAAGATTTATTTTGACAGTGTGAAGGCTCTTTAGGTCACGGATGCAGGTGAGCAGTGCTGGTTGGATTTGGGGGGCAATGAAAAGGAGGGGTCGGCGGCATGGGGCAATTAAACAGAAACAGGTTTTGTGAAGCAGGTTTTAGATCGATTCACTTCCAGTTCAACCACTTCTGAAGACCCACCCATCAAAAATCAGATAATACAATAAAAGCATGTAATATATTTCTAGCTATATTAGAAAGATTTCTTCTTAAATTCTTCTATGACTACTTGTGTTCGGTCCTTGTGTGTCACTGTATGAAGCTAGCTGTTTGTACCCACAATTAGATTGTTTTACTTTTGTAAGATGATCAAAATTCTAATTAAAATACATAAGGTAACAGCTGTAATCGTGTTACATTGCAACATCTGCAAAACGAACACCAGTAACACTAGTCACACATAATGGAAATAATTTCTCCTTCTTTCACTTTATCTAAACCACTTAATTTGGAAATTAAACTAAAATGAAAAGGGTCAAAACAACAAGAAAGTTGCTCTAGTAGTCCAATGGACAGTTTGGGAAAATTAAGTATACTCCAGCAATTCAGCATTTTCCAGTATTAGACCGGAGATCAGAGCATATTATGATAATGTGTCCTAGAGCTGCTAACCTTACACAGAGCTAAGGAGCATGTGACAGAGGTTGGTAAGATATTCGCACACCTTCAGGTTTGTTTCCTACATTTCTGACCACTTTTTGCTGTTCCTCAAGGCTGAACTCCCATCATTCTTTTTAGATGGTTGACAATTTAGTTCATGGAGTTTAACAGATACACTAAATACACAACCTAATTATATGATCAATAATAGTTTATTCACAAAAAATAAGAGAATTTATTTGAAACCTAATTACCTTAACTCAATTGAACAGCTATTGGCCATGAAGTCTTTGTATAAGGATACCTGTATTATATATGATAGAAAAAACCCCCCAAAAAACAGGTAATATCTTCAGAACATTGCTGTCCTTTGTCACCGGTTCTGTTCATAATTTTTATGGACAGAATTTCTAGGCACAGCCAAGCGGCGGAGGGAGTCAAGTTCGGTGGCCTCCGGATTCCGTCTCTGCTATTTGCAGATGACGTGGTCCTGTTGGCCTCATCAAACAGTGACCTCCAGCTCTCACTGGGATGGTTTGCAGCCGAGTGTCAAGCGGCGGGGATGAGGATCAGCACCTCTAAATCTGAGGCCATGGTTCTCAGCCATAAAAGGGTGGATTGCCCACTCCGGGTCGGGGGAGAGTCGCTTTCCCAAGTGAAGGAGTTCAAGTATCTCAGGGTCTTGTTCACAAGTGAGGGGAAAATGGAGCGGGAGATTGACAGAGAGATTGGGGCAGCGTCGGCATGATGCGTACGCTGAAGCGGTCTGTTGTGGTGAAGAGAGAGCTGAGCCAGAAGGCAAAGCTTTCAATTTACAGGTCAATCTACGTCCCAACTCTCACCTATGGTCATGAGCTCTGGGTAGTGACCGAAAGATCGCGAATACAAGCGGCCGAAATGAGCTTCCTTCGCAGGGTGGCTGGGCTCAGCCTTAGAGATAGGGTGAGGAGCTCGGACATCTGGGAGGAGCTCAGAGTAGAGCTGCTGCTCCTCCGTGTCTAGAGGAGCCAGTTAAGGCGGTTCGGGCATCTGGTCAGGATGCCTCCTGGACATCTCCCTGGGGAGGTGTTTCAGACATGCCCATCCGGGAGGAGAGCCCAGGGCAGACCAAGGACACGCTGGAGAGATTATATCTCTCGACTGGCTTGGGAATGTCTTGGTATCCCCCGGGAGGATTTAGTGGAAGTGGCCGGGGAGAGGAGCGTCTGGATCTCCCTGCTCAGGCTGTTGACCCCTTGACCTGGACCCGGATAAGCGGCAGAAAACGAAACGAAACGAAACGATCTTCAGAACATCAAAAATATTTAAATTACATAAATTAACTATTAAGTCTACAGAAACCAGCAATGTCGACACTGGTGGAATTGAAAGTGAATGGACCATCACCCTGCTTTGCAGAAGTACCTTGCGGATGCTGCTGCTGCTGCCGCTGGACTCTAGGACAGCAGATCAATCCAACATGAGCTAGAGCAGGAAGGAATGGAGTGGGATGGAGAAGCAAGATGATGTAAGTTTAAGATGAGTCCTCATTTTACAACCTCAGACACCCATGGTCCACAACAGGCCATAACACAATCACTGTGAGGCACACTTAATCAAGCGCAAGGTGTTGAAAACCCAGCTCAAAATCTTAATATAAAGTCGGACCATTCATGGGGCTCTCTGAAAGAGTCAAGAAATGAGAGCAATTTTTTTTTTTTTTTTTTCATATATTTTAATACATTAACATTAACAAGTATACTCCACTGCGGAACATTTTCCATTTCCATTTTTATAAATAAATGTATTATCCAAGCATTATCCAAGTATTGCTAGGCCTGCCAGCAATTATGAATCTAAATTTATAGCAATCAGGCTTATATTTACTTAACACGTGCACTGGATTTTTTTCACTTTCTTGATTCCAAAAATACAATTAGTTCTTATGAATAAAAGGAAATGTAAAGTTAGCTGTGTGTGGCCATTATTAGTGGCAGAGATTAGCTTGCTGTGACTTGCTGACAGACATTAGTTATTAGACATTAGCTTGTATTGGCAGAACATGTCTGGTGATTCTCAAATGTAACAGGTCATAGAAATAGTGACCTTTTATTTTGGCATTTTTATGTTAAAATAATTTTCTTTGTATTTAAAATAATAACAGTAATAATTCTATGATTTGGTTGTACCTTTTTTTTTTTAACCCACCTGATTGTCTGAGGCCCAGGTGGGTCACTGGTATAAAGTATACATGTTTTGTAGCTAATGAAATAAAACATTCAAAACCTCCAGTATGGTCCTTTTTTAAATTCACTGCTACAGTTAGTGGTCCAGTCAACTGACAACACGCTGACTTCTGCTGATTGATGTAGCATGAAAATGGATGAGATACATATCAGCATAAAACATTATCGCTTTTTTTCCCTTAATGTCTATCACTCTGCCATGCCAGGAGGGAGAACACTTTGTTTAAATAAATTTAAAAGAATATTAATGGAAAACTAAACTTAGAAAGCAAACGTTTAAAGAATTGTTTGCTTCGGATTGAAAAAAAAAAAAAAGGAAAAAAAAAGTTTGGAATCTCTGCTGTGTGTCTTGGTATCAGTAAACTCACAACATGAATTGACATTTCAATTAATTCAAAATTATACCCTACAAATACTAACTGGAATGAAAAAAAACATGTATGTGTACACTGGAAATGTAAAGACTTCTCATTTAGCGTGATGTTATCAAAGGGATCACTAACAATGCACACAATCTTGAAAAATGTAACAATTAACAAGAAACTCATCCCAGAGTTTTATTTTAGGATTTAACATTTGTTTGATTGTAGAACAGCTGCTTTTTTCAAAACCCATCACCTTACTTTATGTACTATAAAATAAAAACAACAGTCGCCACATTGCTCATGATGTTGCTTTTCTACCTGTATGTTATCGCTGTGATAAACATATTAACATAACTATTAACATACAACAACGAGATCTTAAAAATGTGTTAAATGTTTAATCACAGCATTATCACACACATACAAGAACAACTCCATGTTAAAGCTGCAATCCTTTTAAGATTATTTTGGTATAACCAATTAAAATGTCTTGAAAACTACAATTTGTAATTAACATGGCTCCGTAAAAATCTCATGTTAAGGCTAAAGTCCATATAGCCACAACAGCCCTTAATGGAAAATGAATTTGAAACTTGACCCAGTACCAACCAAAAACTGTGGCGTCTATATGGAGGAACATCTGAATGTCATTCTTTCTCAATTTCCCACCATAGAACAAAAGGTCGAAATGAATGTAAGGATTGTACCTTTAAGTGTTTCCATTGATAAGACCAATTAGAGGGATATTTCCAGGTTCCACACACTGCAGCACCCACATGACACATGAAACAAGAATCCGGAGTGATTAATAACAGCATCACTATCAATGGACAGGAACATATTGTGTATTATATATTGTATATCATGTAAGAAATCAAAAAACTATTAAAATCACAATTTAAAAAAATTCATATATATTCAAAGAGAATCATGAATATATCCCCCTGGCTGTCCACTGTTTCTTTTTGTAGTGCTTGTCAATGAAGTAAAGAATCAACTTCTCTCAACATCACATGCATTAGGAGTAGTGAGCCTCACGGTAAACCTATAGCTACCCTCACAGATGTGTAACAGATGCATGTGACTGCTAGAGAAATAGTTACTTTATTCAGAACTTTGCACTCCCATTGCTGTATTGGCACTGCAAAATCAAGCCAGGTTAATTAACCATGTGACTGCAGTAGGCTTCATGATGTGATGTGAGTGTTCACTTTCAGTTTCCTTCACCATTTCCTTAAAAAAGCTGCTTTGTGTCTTTTTAAAGTAGTTCATTGTTTGCTTTACTTTGGCTGTTGCAATTAGATTAATGTAATCTCTTTACATGTAATCCAATTATTCCCATCCCGCACCCCGCTTGTCGAGCGCTCACCAATAGAGATAGTAGAAGAAGGAGAGGACAAAAAAGGACAGCTTGCACCAGGCCTCCTTCAGGCAGAACTTGAGCGTGTCGCTGTTCATCATGGACGCTGGGTCGTAAAGCAGCTCCTTTGTGTCCGTCGGGGAATGGAAGTACCTACCACAGAGGGCAAAGACCACACCACGGGTAGTTGACCCATTCCAGACCCCAGTGGGAGGGGGAAGGACGGAGGGAAGGAGGTAGATGATGGGAGGAAATGGATAAGGAAGTAATATGAAAGAAGATGGCATGATGAGTTAGGGGGACAGCATCATCTAGCTGAAGTGGGCGAAATAATAGATGAATATGCGGTGGTTGATTTTTTTTTTTTTGCTAAATCTCTCCTCTGAACAGTGACTTTCTATATATTAACTATGTAACATAATTTTTTTTCCATATTTAGCTGGGTGGGTATTGGTGCTGGCTGGCCCATAGATACTGATTTACTGACAACATGAGAGCTCCCCAGCAGTGAGGCCAAAGCATCTCAATCGCCCCCTGGTGGCTGGCTCCAGTATAAATCATAAACCCCTGCTCATTCATTATTTAAGATAGACCTGGGGTAAGTTTCCATTTGCGTAACCAGTTTGATTTCAATTACTGATATCGATTCAATAACTCCCCTGCAACACAGCTAAGATCAGCTCTACTGCTTGTTTCCTATAGGCTTTGACACTAACTTTATTTTATTTATGTGGTTATTCAGTCACAAAAAATCTTTAGGGTGACATTCAATGCACTAGTCCTAAAGGGCTCTCCTGAAGTTTGAAGCATTTTCTTTTTTATTATATTTTCCAATATGCCAGGTGTCTGTAATATTTGACCCAGGTCCAAAGTTAAAGTACTCTGCAGTCAGGACATTGAATAGGCTTGCATGGAGGACATTATGTGACTTATTTACAGAGCTCGGATGAATGACCATGTCTGTCGTATACACCGTATGCTGTGTTCTTGCAAGGGGTGTGTATTATGTTTTATTAAAATTATTTTGAAATGGGCCTTGTTTAAAAACAAAAAAAAGAAACGTTAAAATTAAAGAGTTAATGTTAATTAGCTAGCCAGCTAGCCACTAATAACTGAAAAAAAACTGATGCCTAATTTGTATTCTATATATTTAATACTACGTAAACGTCATATGTTAGTGATTGAGATGACGGCTTAGCAAAGCATCTTTGGCATATCTTGTCTTATCTTATCTTATGTTTAAGAAGCCAATAACATAAACAAATTGTGGTTAGATATTTGAATGGGTATACAAATATATTTTCACCCAGTTCAGTTATGTGATTGAAAGTATCAGGGCTGGGGTTAATGAAGTTCTAAATCCAGTCAGCTCAGACCAGTTAATTACAAGTCACACAGGTCAACCAAAGATTTTCACAGTTTAGAATGGTTTTCAATGAAATATTTTCCCCTGGTGCACCTGCTGACTGGTTTGAAGCTAAACAGAAAATCCACATGCATGGGTTATTCCAATAACCCATGCATGTGGATGGCATAATCAATTTTGTAGACACAAATGTTAAATGAAGATGCACATTGTCACCAAAACACAAAACCTGGCTGTGATTAATTGCACAGTGAATTTGGGAAATTGCAGGATGTTTCCAGGAGTTTTACATCTCAGTAAGACTATAAAAAGGGGTGTACGAAAAAAACAAAATAATATATGTATGTTTATGTACAGATACACAAGTGCCTAATTTTTATTGGCGGGAGCTTGTCTTTAACAGAAATCAGTGCTGACACAAATAAAGATGACAATTTAACTATGGACAATTGATTAATGCAGTAAACTGGCTAGTCGTGTTAAGATACTGTAGCTACATTATTTCTGACTAGTTTTTAGTCATTTGATGCACCAAGCCCATCACAGAGAATTTCTCTCATCAAATTATGTTTTGAGGGTATGATGGGTAATGTTCAACTTATACTCATGCTTGTGGTCTGTTGAGTCATAATCCAGGCTAATAAATATATTTACAGCATTTAATGCTGTAAATATATCATGTATACTTGCACATCAATGTACATCATGTACATTGGCTCTTCGGGATGGTGAAATGATCAATATAATTATAAATAAAAGTGAAATGTCATAAATGTTTTACAATGTACATTCTTTAATTAAATTTGTTTCCAATAGATGACTCATGCATATATAAAATCAGCAATGCAGTTGAAAACGCATTGTGATACGTATTTGAGTGTGGCACAAGGGTGTGTAATGGATTTCCATGTATTTCTACAAAACTTGCATCCACTAATGACTGATGATGATGAGGTAAACAAGGTCAGCTCAAAGTTAGCAAGCGCTAGATACAATTAGCTAATATGATGTTGTTAACAATAAAAATAAAACTATTGACACCATTTGTTCCTCAATTTCCCTATGCAATGGTAACAAACAAGAAGAGAACAGTGATTTGTCAAACATTTCATGCTTCGCTGTATGCCACAGGCATATAAAGATGTTCTTTCTCTCACTCACACAGTCACACACACGCGCACACACAATCTGAAAAGGGTTCAGCTGGCAGCCGCAGCATTTTAAGAAACTACAGCACCACATGGCCAGCGTGTCTTGGAGTTTCCCTTTACGCCTCCTCATCCACATATTGTGAGAGCTTTTAGTCTGGCAAAACTGTACATTTTTAATAAAAACGGAAATGTCCCCCATGAATGGAACCTGATTACACCATCCAACATTTCAATTAATTAAGTTTTCTGTGCTTAAGCCAGGCACACACACACACCCATATGGCCAAGAAAGAGGCTTTGCCTGCTGTATTCAACCCTCTAACTACCCAAAGAGAACCTTAATAATTTAGGGGTTTAGGGTCTCACCCCTTGATCTGTAATGTCGCAGTTCTGACACTGTATAGTCCAATCCTCCACATGGAAATAGATCAAATGCCACTGGAAGTGTTTTGGAAATGCTGCATTAAAGCCTGACTGATTTTGTAGAAATGCTAAATATTTGGGGTTTTTTACTTATTTTCTTCTACATAGTTGGATAATTGTTATCTGAATTTGAAGTATAAACAGGTTGTTTCTGTTAGCTGTTGCAACATCTAACATCCTCACTGCAGCCTGACATGACATCCATCAAAAATAGACGAGCGTAGTCTTTGCGATGTAAATCTAGATTTTTCTAGATAGATCAAGAACTCTCGTCTTTGAAGTGTACCACAGCATGTTTAGAGGAATCATGACCATTTTCTAGAGCTGCCGTGATCCATTGTCTTTTTCAGAATGAATTCCATTCAACAGAAGATATATAGAGAGAGAGACTTTTACATTTATTACAGTAGAATTACAATGGAAGAATATTTGGATGTTGTCTATTATGAAAAGGAAGAAAAAGTTCTCATCTAATGTTAAATCCTTTGACTTTTTCTATGTTTGCCTTACATCTGCACTGCTATCTTCTTAAAGGGTCAAACAAACTAAAAATGTATATTGTAAATAACCATTTACATGTTTTATGTTAAAAGATTCATTCATTCATGAATGAATCAAAGTTAAAATATTGTTTTGATACTTTTATTGTGAAATTTTAGCATGTTTGAGGCTAAGACAACTTCATTTCCTTTTTTTTTTTTTTTTTAAATGTTTCTATTTTGAATGGCATTCAATGGCACATGTGCTGTGTTACTGTGTGTGTAAAATAAGTAGATTAACAGAGTTTACGGTTCACGGTTTATAGCATCCCTCAGATGAAGCACAAGGTTTCTATTTTGAAAAACGAATGAATCGAAGATGCGACTGATGTTTTTATATCGTGTTTGGTTCATTAGTTTCCTTTATTAATGTGTCTCTGGAGTAAATGTTAGCTTAAATTCATCTCATTGTAATTTACTTCTATGTAGCAACTGTCAATTCTTTATAGCAGCTAATATTGTTCTTAATCTATGTTTTGTGTGTTTTATTCAGTTCTTACGGTGAGCTCTACAATCAATTGAATTGTTTGACCATCATTGGAGGGATATGGTACATATATGTATTTTTAACTACCTAAATGTGACCGTTCAGTGGCATCATGTCTTTTCAGTTGGCCTTCCAGTGGCCTCCCAGGCAGACAAAACAGACACTTCTGCCAACCCATGTAAGGACTTTTTTGGTGGCTGTAAACAGGTAGGATGATGTTGCCATGGACTCAGTGAGTTATGCTGAGTCATTACAACATTACACCCATGGAGGTACAGATACAGTAAATGTTACTGGATGATTTTAAGACTGCAGACATTTTTTTCAGGCAGGTTGTGGGGATTAAAAGGTCATGTTATGGTTTATAAACAGATTTACAGACTTTACCCTCGACTGACATGTGGGATTATGATATCTTTCGAAAGTGTCCGACTGAATCTAAAAATATGTGTATCATGTCAATGTTTTTGGATTATGTGAGCCCTGATTTTGACACAAATTGTAGCAACCTGGTGCAAAGGATTTTATAGTATCTTAATTACTTCCATTGACTGTTTGTCTCCATCTCTGCTGCAGCTCACAGCGCTCACAATGAAATTCCTTCCTCCACTAATTAACTGTAATGAAATGATGAAAAATGTGGATACCATAAAAAGCAGGAACCAATACATCTCGATTAAACCCTAGTGGCAGGCTGCACAATAGGTTATGCTTTAAAATCCTCCAGGGCAAGCAGACTGCACATGGGCTGTTAAATAATCAAAGTTATAAGATAAACGAATAGTGATGTATGATGTTTATTCAAGTGTTAATTTTTCCAATTTTTGATTGAGCTATTAAATGCTATAAAAGATGTCAAGACTTCATGATTGACAGCTGAGTTAGTGAAAGGAAGAGGAGACTAATTGGCAATCTTTACTGATGTCAATGTAACCCACCTTAAACTCTCCTAGACCTGACTATGGACAGATTTTAATGAAAACAGTTTAGAAAAAGTTCCCAGGATGGCATTTTCTGTAAAAACATATAGTGTATGCCTTATCATTTAAATTTTCAATGCTTCACCACAAATAAGCAGTGATATTAAAGGGACAGTTGCATACATGGTCACTAGGCATCCAAAATGTCTGAGTTGCTATGAGAAGAAGCCTCATGCCAGGCTCACGCTACAAGATAGTCTGGTTCAGATTCTCCCCTCCTGGTAATCTGGGGAGCTTTCCCGATTTGAGGCTGATCTAAACCGATCAGCTGCCCAAAAGCTTTGTAGTGTGAGGGCTCTTTAGATCAAATCAAATCAAATCAAATCAAATTTTATTTGTATAGCCCGAAATCACAATTTACACATTATCTCACTGGGCTTTGACAAACTGTACAGATGTGACATCCTCTGCCCTTAGACCCTCGAACCGGGTGAGGAAAAACTTAAAAAACCCTAAACAGGGAAAATAAGAAACCTCAGGAAGATTCACAGAGGAGGGATCCTTCTTCCTAGGATGGACAGACGTGCAATAAATGTCACTTGTACAGAACACAAAAACATGATAACAGCAGTTCATTTAGAATGCATAAAACATCCATGAGTCCCAGAGTCTGTGGATTCTATGAGTCCGGATGTATGGAAAGTCTAGTGATCCAGACGCAGGTGGACTCTGTTGGTCCAGGAGTCATTGTACTCCATGTAGGAAGATCTGGGTGTTGCTGAGTCCAAGAGTATGTAGAATCTGTAAATCCAGGGATATGTGAAGTGTAGTGGTCCAGAAGCAGGTGTAGTCTATGGA